>JANAVB010007599.1:0-238914 GCA_029216955.1 Iris pallida
TTATTATAAATTGTTTCCATCATCATTTAACTTAGGATAGGAGTAGGATGAGTAGGAGTAGCTTAGCTGTTATTATGAACCTTGTATAACTTCTTGCAATAAATTCTTCCTAATACAATGAATTGGTGATTTTGCTAGACCTTGACTTAGATTTGATATTGTAGCTCTGGTTTCAAAATAGTTCCTTCTTTTAAACAGATAAGCAGAATGGATTTTATCATTGTTTCCTTCTTGCCATTATATCTTGTATTACCTTAAATATATATATAATGGACACAGATACTTGCCTGACACGTATGCATGCTACACTTGTTTACCAACCTATCTAAATGCATGTTAATATGATTAATGTTAAGTTCTCAAAATTCTAGTATTCTGATCAGTGACTAGTCCTATGTTTCTCCATATTAAACTCGTAATTTAAATTAAATTTCATGTTATTAGTTTGGCTTACATCACTACACATGTATGTTATATACAGGGCTTTATTTCAAAAAAAATTGGTTGAGTTTGTGTTGAATTGTCAAAACTGAGACTGTGTACATAGTAAACCCTTAACCTTGGATTCTAAGTGTTTAGTTCAAATTGCAGTTTTAAATTGTAAAGTTTTGAGCCGTATACATGGTTGTGTGCAGGTATATAATGTTAGGTTCGTACTCTTACATGTTAAGTTGTGGTTAGGGTACACATTGAGTTGATTTTTTTTGATGTTCGAATTTCTCCAAAACCTTGAAAACTGAATACATGTTAACATTTTTTTTTACATTGCTTTCAATATGTGTAGTTCAATTTCAGACCTAATATGTAATGTTGAGCTAGCTGAATGATGAACCCTTCATTTCAAGTCTTAATCCATGTATACATGACACTCTACACTAATGTACACAACTGCCATGAAAACCTAACCTTTCATCTCTATGATATGTTCATATAGATAGATAGTATATATAGTTCTGTAAACATGTTATAATGTATGTAGATGCATAAATTAAATCTTTACCTCTCTATACATATAGATATACATATATACATGGTTAGCCATGCATGTTATGAGTAAATAGCTTGTGCTTTGTAGACTGCTTAACCAATATGCCATGAATAGTGTAACTTGATAGCTACAGTTGAGACTCAAATCCTTCTATACACTTTCATGTATATTTCACACTAACCACATGACCTTTACATACTGTTAGCTTCTCCTCTCTAACACTCTCTCTTCTATATATATTAGATTGTGATTGGATTCAATGCTATTGACTTTCGTTTCTTAAACTTTTGGTTTTAATTTTTCTTAAATAGTACCCTTTATAGATGATTAGTAGTTATCTTATTTTATTTTATTTTTTCTTGATAATTATCAGTTTTCAGATAGGATGGTAGACTGCCATGCAGCCTTAATGATTGTTGTATTTTTATCCCTTCCAGTATGGCACCCATGACCCGAGCCTGTCGCCTGAGAGCAGCTGCAGCTACTGATAGTGTGCTTCCACCTCCTATTGCTCAGGAGGTAGTGACCCCTCAGGCTGACCCAAGGGTAGTGGCACCTCCCGCCATCGAGGAGGTGTCAGCATCCTTACCAGAGAGTTTTCCTCCACCACATGTTACTCAGGAGAGAGTGGCAGTCTCATCTGAGACCAATAGTTCTTCCCCGTCTCTCCTCTGCCTCCAGAAGCAGTACCCGATACCATACCCTCCCTCGGCTGCTCCTGACGGAGCTCAGATATCCAGACTTCTTCGGGATGTGTTAGAGACACAGAGAGTTCAGGCTGAGATCCTGAAGGAGCAGGGCCGTGGAATCCAACTGCTGTGGGATTTGGTACATTCAGGAGGAGAGCCTAGTTCTAAGAGGCCGATGAGCAGTGTATACCCAGAGCCCCGTGAGCACCCAGACTATCAGCCTAGACCAGCCTACCCAGTCCAGACTCCTGTTCAGCAGAGGCCAGCTGAGAGTGCCTACCTGCACCTTCTGTAAGAAGCCTGGACATGTGTGAGACATCTGTAGGAAGAGAAGAGGAGTGTGCCTGTTATGTGGGTCAGCTGCACACAGGCTGCGAGACTGTCCTGCTGCACTTATCCCAGCCAGGACTCCGTCTTCGGAAGGGAGTTCCAGCCACCAGACCTAGTTGGAGGTGAGTCCTTGACCTATATCTTAGCCCGTCTTTGAAAATTGATGCACCCTACCATATTGTTGTATGTTTTGATACCTTGTGATTGCCTAGTACTGTAGCATGTTGGTGTAACTGGATGAGACCCCAGACTGATATTACATGCCATGATCCCATAGGTTATATTTCCAACTGAATGATTAAATAGGTTTCTGAGACTTTGATTGTGGGGGTTTGACCTAGAAGGGGTACGATCATCTTAATTTCGAGGACGAAATTTTTCTAAGGTGTGTAGGATTGTAACACCCAGTTTTCCAAATGAGGGTATTTTGGTCATTTTTAAAATTTTGAGAATTATTTGGAATTATTATGTATTATTTAGATTTATTATAATTAATGTGATTTTTGAGTGATTTTTAGAATTATTGTTTTTGGTGTTTTAGAGACCTTGACTTATGTTGACCTTGTAGACTAATCTAGTGGCTAACCTAGGTCATGACTAAGTGATTAAATTTGAGAACCTAGGTTGACTTAAGTTGATGAGGATTAACTCATTGGGATTTGTTTGGTGAAAATAGGAGCTAGTTTGATTAGGAATGGCTTGTGAAGTCACAAGTCATTTTATGACTAATAGGCTTATTGGCCCATAGCCCACACCCATTGAACCAAGCCCTAACCCTAGAAAGTCTGACCAGCCCACTATGGTCAGCCCCCCTATTTATATGCTCCTAAAACTAGGGTTGCCTCTTTAGGAAACTTGCCATTTGGAAGAGGTGAGTCCCCATGTTTGTAAATCCCTAGAAAATCAATTTATTCTCCAAATTCCTTCAAATAAATTGTAATAGAACCTAAATCCAACGTTCTTGCTGTTGGTATTGAGTTTTTACAGGGAGGAAACAATTTGGAGAACTTTTGGTGGTTTGTGGAGCTCTTCCCATTTGGAGATTTTGACCCATTGTTCACCTATAGGTATAATTCCTTCCATTGCTCCTAAACTCTGTTAAAAATATTACTAGGATGCCCTAGCCCTAACCTAGCTGTAGGAATAGCTAACCCTAAGTTTTGTGTCCAATTCGTGTCCTATTTGGACACGTATCAGTGACATAGTGCATGTGTTCGACGAAATGCCCCAAAGGACATTTCGGTTGAGTTTTAGAAATGTTTTTGAATAGAAATTAGGGTTTTGGTCTTGCTTATAGGTGTCTAGTGTCTTGATGTGGTTTCTTGTCGTGTCGGGTCACGGGGGACACGGGAACACGCGGGTGCGTGCGCGCGCGCGGCACTGTGCGTTCCCTGCTACTCGGGGCTTGCTGTGCAGTGCACACGCCACTTCAACACCTGATTTTTGACACAGTGGTTGGGGCACTGTCTGACACGAGGCTCGCAAAGTTTTACGAGTCCTCGTGTCGTGTCGGACACGTTATGGGCTGTTCATGTGTAGTGCACTGTGTATATAAGTGTGCAGTGTGGTGTTCTGTGATTAAATTGTTTAAATAGTTTTAAATTGTGTTTTTACTTACTAATTAGATTCTAAATAACATGTTTAAACCTCTGTTATATTGTGACATGATTAACTTTGGGTTTTAATGAGGGGTTTGGATTTCGAACATGAAATTTGGGCTTTTCTGATACACTGTCGGATACGTGTGTTTCCAGTTTCCCAAACCAGTTTAAATTCCTTTTTGTGTTATGTTTTTTATTGATAATTGTTCCCACATTTTACATTCTTGATTAGCTAAGTATTTCATTTCGATTTTAGGCTTGGGAATGAGGATTAGGCTATGGGTTGGTTCAATGCAACTGTCAGTGTATTTCTGAACTGTGTTGAGTTTTCTAATACCTGAGATATGAATGTTTCATTCTTCAAAACCTGGATTGTGTTCAGTTGAGAACCTGTGATTCAATAGGTACCTGAGTTTCAAATGAACTAAGTACTAATATGTATAAAACCAGAGAATGGGATTGTTAGGTGTGGTTTCCAATCTGGGTATACCTGTGTTAACTCCCCTACTTCGAATACAAAACTAAAACCTGAGATGCATTTTACTGAACTGATTTGGAGATATTGTTGGTTTTGAAAACTGATTTCCTTTTGTTCAATGATTTTTGAGTTTGAATTCTTGACAACCTGTGATTCAATGTGTTAGCTGGGTTTTCCTATGTTAAACTAGATTGATTCACTGATTTTTGCATTCAACTGTTACCTGAGATTCCTCATCTCATTAACTGAGATGTGTTCTACATAAAACCTGAGAATCTCTGTTTAGAACCTGGAAATGGGTTGTGAGTTTGAGTTTTTGATTAATTGGGAAAGCATTGATTTAATTCTTTTAAACTGTTAACTTAAACTGATTACTTCCTGTTTTAGATGTAAACTGCTATGGTATTGCTCACTGTTTCATTGGTAAACCTGAAATTGGATGTACATTATTCTGAGTTCACTGTTATGTAGGAACCTGAGATTCCTTGTTTGATAACCTGGGAATTAGTTTGTGTTTTCAGTCCTTAATAACCTGATAATGTATTTTCAAAACCTGAGAATAGTTTTTTTTACTATATAGTTAGTTTGTGAACTGATTTCCTTTCATTTATTTCCATGATTGATTAAACTGTTAACTGTAAAACTGAGAATAGGTTGTGGACTAAGGGGTGGTTCAATATGTGTATACCTGAAATTATTCTTGAATTATTGAATGTTACTTTTCCACTACCTGAGATTTCCAGACTTCTTCCCATTTGATAACTTGGTAAATTCTTTACTGTTGTGAATGGCTTTGGTAAAACCTGAGATAGTATTTTCTATGAGAGTTGGGATTAGTGAACCTGGGAATCACTGTTCTGATTTCTGACACACCCACACAATGCACTGTTAGCTCACACCATGGCTCTCTAGTCACACACACACATACACTGGTACACATTGGGTGCCTCTTTCTTTTATGCCTATATATGTATTGATGTTATGTGTAGGTACCCTATATCATAGTGTTGTACTTGTGTAGATTAGTTACATATAGCAATGTGTGTACATGTATTTCCTATATGTGGTTGTGTAGGGTAATGTATAGATAGCCAATATGGGATTTCTAACTAGATTATATGTATATCAATATGTGTTATGATATATGGGTGGGTTTGAATAGTGACTATAGGATAGGTGTTTCCTAATAGACTATTAGTCATAGTCAAGCCAATTGGTTATGTGTATAGGCATGGCTTGGCATGGTATTGCCTAGTTAGCCTGGTACAACCTAGAATAGTCTTGTTAGACCTAGATTAGACTAGATTGACCTAGATTAGACTAGATTGACCTAGATTAGACTTGGTTGACCTAGTTTGACTTCTAGGGTTGACCAAGAGTTGACTTTGGTCTAGATTGACCTAGATTCATGTAGAACGCATTGTAGTGCATCTTATTACCATTCTGGACTTGTTGTGACTTGTGCTGTTCTAATAGGAGCCAAACACCACTCCTCGGACAGTATTTTCATCTCGAACTTTCAGTTAGCAGGCGAGTACATTCTCTGATCTTTTCATACTTACCTGGATTATATTCTTGCTCTAGATTACTCTACATGATGCTGACACGTATCTTCACGGATTAATACTATATGGATCCCTTCCTGAGATGTTATCCCTCTACGGGTACATCGGGTATTTTATGTTCATGTACTTTATCATGTGTATCAGGTACTCCTTGTACTCGTACTAGTTCATTTTTACATGTTCTCATGTGCTTTATCACGTGCCTCATGTACTACTCATTACATGAGTTCACGTATCCTTAGCTGTATTCATGTGCTTATAACGTAACTTGAATGGATCCTTGTGTATTAATTGGGGCGGGGTGAGTAGAATTGGTTATGTGATCATTATCCTAGTAGCTGTATAAATGTGCCTCTTATTTGTATTCATGTGCCCCTAAGCCGTTTACATAACCATATTGTACTCTAAATCACGTAGCCACTTACAGTCTCTACTATCATGTATTTACTTTCAGTTACAAAATATCTCCTGTTTACTCGTACTTCCTTTTCAGCACTTCCTGTTTTACTCTATTGCCTGATTTATACTCCTAACCTGCTATGAACTGTTTTGAGAGATATGTGCTCGCTCCCGTCCTGACTGGACCTGTTGAAAATTTTACAGTGAATGATGAGGCTCTGGTGTCTATCCCTCTTGGTGCAGCATTAGACATCACTAGTGACTTGGACCTGCTAGCAGTGGATGATACTTCTCTAGATTAGGGTTGTCTTTACTTTCTGGATCACTGTAGTTAGATTCTGGGATATTTCTGAGATATGTATTTATTTTAGTCACTTAGAATTCTGGATTGTATCTCTGTGATGTTACATTCCTGGATGTTATCTATCTTTATCTTTCTATCTCATTCCTGTTCTATCCTAGATGTGGTTGAGTTATATTCTGTTATGTCACCCCCATTCGGGGAGTATAACTGTATATTACCCTTATCTGTTAGATGTTATAACCTAGGACAGCGTTCTACCGTCGACACTGCGACGTAGGCTGGACGTACCCACGTCACGTGCCCTTATTCTAGGGTGGGTCGTGACATTGGGCCTGTCGTTCCTCCGTCTGTTGATGTCGGTTCTCGGACTGGTTTCGCTGCGCCTCCATCATGCGCAGCATCCTTTCGATGGTATCGTTAGAAGGTCCGCCCCGCGATCGATGCGAACTACTAGAGCCGCTAGAAGCGCTCTGTTCTTGTTTGGCCGTGGGTTCCGTCAATTCTGCGATACGAAGGCAAACGCATCAGTCACAAATTATTACGGACTCATTGTATGGAACAACTTATCTCATCGATACAAGGTCAAAGGATGTAAAGTCGTGCTCTGATACAACTATGTCACGCCCCGATTCCGTAGAATCGATAGTCGTCCTCCGGGCGTGATGTCGTGCGAACCTAAGTTGCGATCGCACAAGGCATAGTCATAAGGTTATCCGAAACACAACATCAAGTTACAGTACGTAGAGAAATTGATTGACACATTTGAAATAGAAGTAAACTTTTTCATTGATAAGAAAACTTCATTTACATTGACTTCATTACATTCATTACCGCGCGGGCTACAACATGACTCGACTTACAAAATGAATGCCGATGAGATAGTCGTTCCATACATTACACCCCTTTATACAAGCAAAAACCATTACACATTTCCACCTGCGATCGAAGAAAGCCGAGCCGCCATTGGTCTTCTTTTGTACTGAATGCGGAGTCTTCAAAAGGAATTTAGAAACAAGCCTTTACACGGACGAGGCTTCAAAAGTGTCCATGCCGCCTCGAGATTTAAGTGACACGCCCTTCGGGATTCGGGGTACCTGCGTGGAGAGCGAGGATCAGTACATTACACTTTGTACTGGTGCGTGGCAAATTTAAGTTCCAAGCTCTCATTTGGTTGAAGAGTTTATATGACTTAATGGAATGTTTCTAACCATCCTAATGGATTTCAACAAGCATATGACAAGCAATGAAATTTACATCGAAACTTACCCGCGGCGGACCGCGCCGCGCCTTATGAAACTTACCATGTTCTTCCCTGTCAATTGTTAACATTTTTTCATATCAAGTGCAAAATGTACGTGTGATTGGTCACAGACATCACAAGCCATCCTGGACGTATAGCTTTGTTAATCGAGATCCTTTCAACGCAAGTAGCTAGCTCCGTTGTAAGTCCTCGCTTAACCTGTGCTGAAACCTTATGCACGACTATACCTTGTTTCCTCCTAGGCCGAAACGGTCCCGTGGCCTCGGGTTGCCGCTCGAGGAAACTATCGCCTTGTCGACAAGTTGTCCATAACCGTGCGAAGACATATTTTCCTTTTTAGTTATTAAGACAGCCTACATTCTTTTTGAAAACTCAATTCTTTTCCCGTGTTCGTGCCCTTGCATTTATCCTTTCATTCGCAACAACATTATCGATTTACCTAGGAAAGGGGCCGAGAAGAGAAGGGTCAGCCACTCACCTTGAGTTTACTTCGGCGAGAGAACTTGTTGGTCGCGCTAGACGTCGCCTACGCGATTACCTGAAATCGCACACGCAACCGATTAGAACACTGCATTATTCAAGGAGTTCGATAGAAAACGCGAGTTCGAAATGCAAGCCATGAAAACCATCAAAAATATTCACGAAAATGCATTCAGAAAATAAAGCCAAAATCAACGCAAGCGGCGTGAAAAGCAGAGCAAAGGGAGGTCTCTTCCGACTCAGCCGCAGAGTCAATCCTCGAGGCGTAACCCGCTGAATATGGGACTTGGTTCCGAAGAAGACATTCCATAACGAGGAATGGATCTTAATTCAACCGTTCCCGTTCGATCGACTCGGTCGATCCCGACCTATCGGTCCCGACCGAATCGATAGCGATAGTGTTCCTTTCTCGCGCACCCCGTGGACAGAGTACGGGACACGATGTAGGGACGGGGCACTACATAGAGCATATAAAGGGAATCTTGGAATATTTAATGTGAAAATACATAATTTTGGGTTTTTCATAAAATTCACCCCGCGGTGGGTTTTTCATAAACACTCATCCTGAAAATAGGTATTTTAGCAATTTTCAGATGAAAAATAGTATGTATATTAGTTATAATAGTGTTTGGTGGTAATAACTGTAAACTTAGTATTATAAATTTTGGTTGGATAATAGTCAGGTGCTTCGTGGTTGTTATGTATCAGTTTAGTCTTTGGAAAAAAGAAGAAGGAATAATTAGAAATCGTCATCAAAACAACACTATTCCGAAGGTGAAAGGGTACTATGAAAAGAAGAAACGGTGTATGTTTTATCTTTCTTATTTTTTGATAGCCAGGTATGCATGCAAGCTAAGTTTTAGATTTCTGTGTTATTGGTCGTTGTTTTCTTGTTGTCTTTGATGTTTCCAATATTTTTGTTGTATTAATTGTGACATATATATATATTTTTATATTGTTTGTTGATTTATTGTTGTCTTTGGTGTTTCGGATGATTTCGACTTGTTACATACTCCTTTTCTGATTTAAGTCAAATAAAAATTATTTTAGATGATTTTAAAATAATAGTGCGATAGAAATAATGTATTCATGATCCCATCGTCTATCCGATGTGGGACTAAATTACCAACTCCACATCACCTTTAAAGTGCTCAATCGAAAACGAGATATAATCCAACAGATGAGAGAGTAGTATGAAAAGAAGAAACCGTGTATTTTTATTTTTTGATAGCCAGATATGCATGCAAGCGAAGTTTTAGATTTCTGTGTTATTGGTTGTTGTTATTCTTGTCTTCGATGTTTCCAACAATTTTTTGGGTATAAATTGTGACATATTCTTTTTTTTATTGTTTGTTGATTTATTGTTGTCTTTGGTGTTTCGGATGATTTCGACTTGTTACATACTCATTTTCTGATTTAAGTCAATAAAAATTATTTTAGATGATGTTAAAATAAATAACAAAATAATAGTGCAATGGAAATAACATATACAAATATGTACTAAAGTTAAAATAAAAAATAGGATTATTTAGTAATAGGATCTCGCATATATGGATACTATGATTGGGTCTCAAAATGACCAAAGTTAGAATTTAGGTTTCAAAATTACTGTTCACATAACTAATGAACAGTGATTTCGAAATCTAAATTCTAAAATTGATCATTTTCGAAAATCAAACTCTAAATTTGATATATATATGTGTGAGATTCTGTTCCTAAATATTTCAAAAAATTAAAGCTGTAGATGACACGAAAATGATTAATAACCTTCCAAGAAAGTCCAATACTTATCCTTCACGCAACCTTACAGAAATACAATTAATTTCCAATTGGCAGCCAGCAACAGAAAAGTCTAATTAAGAAAGTCATAATGCTTGTGTTCATGCTTTCGCTATATTATATTTCACCATTCACTCCTCTTCAAGATTAACAGCACCGCCACAGAAAAAAAATAATTGAGAAAGGAGAGAGAGAGAGAAAAAATGGAGGGGATCATCCACAGGAGCGTGAAGGTGAACGGGATAAGGATGCACGTGGCGGAGAAGGGGGAGGGTCCGGTGGTGCTGCTCCTCCACGGCTTCCCGGAGCTCTGGTACTCGTGGCGCCACCAGATCCTCGGCCTCGCCGACGCCGGATACCGAGCCGTCGCGCCCGACCTGCGCGGATACGGGGACACCGACCCCTCCCTCCGTGTCCGACTACTCCATCTTCCACCTCGTGGGCGACCTCGTCGCCCTCATCGACTCCCTCGGCCAGCAACAGGCCAGTTCTAGATCTTTCTTATTATTTTTTTTTTCCTTCAATTCTTTCTATTATATTATTATGATTTCATATTTCATATACCTGTTCTGTTGTCCCACTATAACAAGTAATCAATCTTATTGCACGAGTTTGTTACGGAGTCATCCATAACGACTTTTGAAGATGGTGTATGAAAAAAATATCTTCTTCCTGTATAGGACTTATTTAGTTAATTAATAAAAGTTTATTTACAAAATTATTATTATATCTATACTATTATAAGAAAGATTTAAAATGGTTCAAGATTGAGCCATATAGCCGAATGTATATCAAATCATTTCTTTAAAAAAAATAAATTTGTTATATGCTTTCAACGTGAAAAATCGAACTCAACCAAACAAGAAAAATATTTCACACATTAACCACATGAGTTATAAAAAATATTTGACTATAATTGGATAATGTTCTTATTATACGTTAGTATACGTGCATTTACTAGTTACTACTAGCGTATATGTACAATGCGTAAAAAATATTTGTAAAAAATAATTCATTATAAAACAATGTCATTTTTAGGATTTAAACTCAAACAATTAAATGCCTCCTATATATCATATTAGGTGGTCAAATGTTTTATTAATTTTTTAATAACTAGTAGATTATTTATATTTATTTAGTTATCTTCTTATTATTTTTTTAATTTATTTAAATGATGATATACATAGCGTTTAGTATGTTTATTTTTAAACTATTTCTAAGCCCTATTATAATAATAGAAATCCCTATTAGCAATTCAGTAAACGGGAAAAAATTCAGGACGACTTAGCAATTAGGCAAACCGAAAAAATTCGGGACGCAAAAGTACAAGTATAAATCGGCTCAATTCAAATAAACTACGTTAGAAAATTGGTCAATTATTAAAAATAAAAATATTGATGTTAGAAATTTCACATTATGAATATGTTGTTAAATTTGATTAATTAAACATATTTCCACATATTTTTGTCCCAAAATTTTTAATAATTTATATAAAATGTATTTAAAATTTTGCATGCTTTAATTTTTTGTATTAATTCGAATTTTTTATAAAAAAGAGAGAGAGAGTATTATACGTTTCTGAAAAAATAAGGAAAAAATTGTATAATAAAAGTTTTATTCGGGTGACCAGGGTTGAAATATTTGGGCGTTCTCGTATAAATGATGGATTCTCAGTAATGTCGAGAATGGGATAAATTAAATATGAGTATGTGTGGACCCCTAGTTTTTTTTGTCCTAGGATAAGGACCTGTCACCTACTGTTGTCTTTGTGTTTTCCAAGGCTGCGTGTTTTCCAACATGGCTACAATGCTACATATATTTTAAGCTTTATGCATTAATTAGTCAGAGAAGAAGAAATAGAAAGAAAGGCAAGATGTACTTTCTTTCTTCTTTTAATTTTAACGGAAAATTTCAACAGTAGCATAGAACTTTAGTAAAATTGCGTAAAAGACACAAAGTTTAGACAAATTGTAGGAAAGGTATCGTGGCGCCCAAATTTCGGGCGCCAAAAATTATTTTCCTAATCCGGTGAAAAAGAAAAAAAAAAATAAGAAAAAAAAAACCGGCGCCCAAAAACGGGGCGTCAAATTTGGAACACTGAAAAAAAAAAAAAAAAAAAAATGGCGAAGGGGCGCCGAATTTAGTTTGTATTAATTTTTTTTATAAAGAAACGAAAAGGAAAATAAGAGCGGGGAAAAAAAAAAAATAAAAAAAAAAAAGGGCGCCCAAGATTGGGGCGCCAAAAATTACTATTTTTGTCTTTTTCTTTCATTTTATTGTTTTTTTTTTTTTCGGAAAATTTCAACCAAATACACTATTTTTGTCTTTTCTTTCATTTTAATTATTTTTTTTTTTACAGAGCCACTCTTATTTAACAACGGCTACACTTTTACAACGGCTATTTTACAACGGCTACTATAACTTTTACAACGGCTATTTTACATGTATGTTGTCTATATATATGAATCATCTTATTAAAAATTTTCACATCCAATTCATTTCCTCACTTCTTAAGTTACTTCTCACAGACAATCAAGATATCAAGTTACTTCTCACGCACAAAAATTTCCTCCTCCGCAGTGAAGCTTTCAATCCTCCGCAGTGAAGCTTTCAAGAAGAATCATCTATTCCCTCAGACAGAAGTTCCAACATTCAGCGACCTTTTTTATTTTTTTTTCATGGATCAGGTATTAACATTGATCTGCTACCATGGAGGTACACTTAGTGGACTATCTTATGAAGGAGGTACAACTAATCTAATTTCTACCTCTCCTGATATCTCCTTAGAAAATATACGTAATATTATCGTGGAACGTTTTTCTATTACATATGATTTCGTAATAAGATATTTTTTTACCGATACTTTTTTAGTTATAGATAGTGAAGAAGCATGGAACTTCGTTATTCGGGATAATATAGGTGCATCTTGTATAAAGATTTATATTAATCAAGCATTAACAAATATAAGCAGAAATATTTCTTCTACTAGTCAACCTGTTTATAACAGCCAAAATTTTCATGTTGGTCCCAGCACTTCAAACCAAGTTCATTCTGTCGAGTTGTAAGATTCCATCCGTGGCGCCAGTCTCCATGCTCACGTAATTTACCGTTGGATAATCATATACTATGTGAAAATTTTTAGTGCCTATAATTATCAATTATAATAATGATATTTTATTTTAACTGAATACCTGTCCGTCGAATACCAGATTTGAAACGTGACGAACTCGTTCCTGCATAATACCCTGAGTTGTAGGTCCACCTGGTATCCGACCGTCATTTGAATATCCATCTACAAATTAGAGATAAATATTATACATTAATTGACTAAAATATACGCCCTTTTTTAAGGCGTATTTTCTTTTCCCGGAGACTACACTAATATAAAAATAAAACTTACCTTCTGGAATTTCTCCTCGAACTGACTGTATTACTCTTCCTCTTCCTCCTTCCTTCTTCCTCCTCCTCCTCCTCCTCCTCCTCCTTCTTCTTCTTTACTTCTCTGCTTCTGAAATTGAGTTTCTACTTAAAAGATGGCAATGCATTACCATACAAAAGTTCCGCACTTTTCTTTGGTCAAAGGCTGGCGGGAATCTCTGCAATCCATCTAATCTAAACACGGGCGGGGCGGGAGAATGGAGAATCTCTGCATGCAACCTATTTTAACTTATTCAACAAAAGCAAACCCCCGGCCCCCCCTTCACCAAAAGCCAACGAAACCCCCCCCCCCCCCCCCCCCCCGGGCCCGCCATGTAAATTCGGCGCCCCAAATTGGGGCGCGATTTTCAATTTTTTTTTTTAGTAATAGGAAAAGGCGGGCCCACCCATGCAAATTCGGCGCCCCAAATTGGGGCGCGCTTTTTGGTTTTTTTTTTTTTTTCTTTTTTTTTCTTTTCCAAAAATTGGCCAAAAATTGGCGCCCTTAAATGGGGCGCGATTTCTTTTTTTTATTTTTTTTTTAATCCGAGTGGTTTTTTTCTTAATCCGCGTGGATTAAGTCATTTTGGGAGTGCATTAATTTCGACGACCAAAACATGGGCGTCAAAAATTTGGCGCCCGAAATTTGGGCGCGACGATGCTCCTCACACAATTTTGGTAATAATGACTTTTACGCAATTTTACTAAAATTCTATGCTACTGTTGAAATTTTCCGTAATTTTAATAACAAACTTGCTCCTATTACACTCTGTTTGGGAACATTTGTGCGGAGGGAGAGGAAAATTTGAGGGGAAGGAAAATGGAGGAGAGGAAAATGGAGGGAAAGTTAATTTTTCCTTCCTTTGTTTGGATGGACTTCTTGGTATTCTCAAATGATGATTTAATATTAACTTTTTGAGGGGTGGTGGAGTAAATTCACTCAAATTCCTCTCATCTCTCTCCATTTTTCTCCCACATTTGGGAGGAAAATTTTTTGGTGGGACCCACCTACTTTTTCCTCTCAAATTTTCCTCTCCCATGTGCTCTCCCCCTTTCCAAACATCATCATTTAAAATTTTCCTCTCACTTTCCCCTCAACTTTTTCCTTCCTCCCATTTTCCCACCCTTCCCAAACAGTACCTTAGAATCTCTCTTCAATCTCACGGGTTCAAAATAGGCCACATTAAAAATTACAAATCGATATTATCTAATTACCTAACGCATATCTATAAAATTCTAGCTAATTAAAATATATTTAACAACTGCTAGTCTAAACTAATTTTCAAAAAAAAATCAACAAAATACACTATGCAAAAAAAATAAAATGGAATCAAGTATTAAATATATACAAAAATTTGGAATATTTAGGCTTTGAGTCTCCAATAAGTTAGAATTATTTATGCTTCGGTCTCTAAAAATAGACATAATTAGTATTTTGATCTTCAATAAGTTTGAATATTTGTGTTTGAGCCTCGATAATAGAAATGATTAGTGTTTGGTCTTGAACTAATGGTTGTCAAAACCCAACTAAAGAATGAAAAAAATTACAAAAAAAAAGAAAAGAAATAAATAAAGAAATAAATAAAGAAAATAAAAAATAAAAAAAAAACAAAAAAGAGAAAAAGTATTAAAATATAGAATAAAAATTGACAAACAGAAAGGGGGAAAAACGACGGAAATAAACTATGGGAATAAATTTGCCTTGCATTCTTAATTTTCGGAAATAAATTTGTCCGAGAATATCAAGACCTAAAGCCTAAATATTCCCACAAATTTATTATGGAAAACTTATTCCCATATTTGGTTTAGTTTAAAAAATTATTTTTTCACAAATTATGAATACCCGGATAATAATTTATCCACAAAACATGTGAATCTTATTCCTTAAGAATAATTGGTGGGTATATTTTTTTTTTTTTGCTCTGACAAACAAAAAATTTGTTACTATTTTCGGTTTTTTTATCCTTTTTAGATTTTTTTTTCGGTTTCTTTGTTTATGTATTTTTAGTCTTTTATCCTTTTTCCGTTTTATATCGTCATTTTTTCTTTTCCCATTTTTTTTGTTTTCGATTATTTATTTATTTATGTATTTTCTTTTTATTCGTTTTTTCATTTGGATTTTAACATTAATCTCTTAGTCCAATATCCAAACACTAATGTCTATTATGGAGACCAAACACAAATTGTAATTTATTAGAGATCCAAATACTAATTATGTTTATTACCGAGATTCAAATACAAATATTTTAACTTATTCGAGACCGACAGTCTAAATATCCCCAAAAATTTTGTTGTAAGGAGATGAAAGTTGGCCAAAGTAGTTGTAGGGAGAGAGAAAATGGAATATTTTCCTAGAGAAAGACGGTAGGTTATGTATCTTGATTGCGCTCTACAACCACTTTTGTCAAATTTTGCTTTACAATTTTTTATATTAATATACCATTCTTTTTAAATAAATTATTTATAACTAGATGCGTTCATATATTTTGGATCCGAGCTGCTACTCCACCGGCCAACATGGTAGTCAGCCATTAGCCTCCTGGTCCGGGTGGGACCGGAGATAGCAGGAGGGGCCAATGAGTGACCGTCGGTTGGCGTGCCTTACAAACCGCAGACAAAATATTATTTTCGATTTTGGTTGGATTCAACCAAACCCTATTATGCAAGCAAGGGATTAAACATCCATTTTTCTAACATATGCATGTTTCAATATATCATTGGATTGTCCAATTTTGGTGTCATGTTCTTGTTTGATCTACGCATGCACAAAGCAATTTACACATCTTAGAACGTTTGATTAATGATAATTTACGAAACAAAGAGTCAATTAGAAGGTGATGGTTCCTGGAACAACAAAGAAAAATGTCAAGATGCAAACTTCCAAACAAATTAAATCAGGACATTGCCAACGTAGTTAGAACAGTTCTAATTTTGTTACCATCCTCTCTTCTTCTTCTTCTTCAATAGGTGTTTGTGGTGGGCCATGATTGGGGTGCAGTAGTGGCATGGAATCTGTGCTTGTTCAGACCAGACAGAGTGAAGGCACTGGTGAACCTGAGTGTGCCATTCCGACCTCGCAATCCGACTATTAAACCTGTGGACTACTATAGGTCCCTTCATGGAGATGATCACTACATCTGCAGATTCCAGGTTAGTTTGTTCAATGCTCTTCTATAGTTAAGTTACCATGTGTTGCACGGACACGGACACGGCGGTTCGGACATCGTCACATCGCTCCCTATCGTGTCTGACACACCGATAGCATAAGAATGTTGGGTTTGTTTAGGTCATCTGATAGATTTTTGTTTTGTTTTCCTGTTACCATGGCAGGAACATGGTGTTGTAGAGGAACAATTTGTTCAGTTTGGCATTGACGCACTCCACAAAGCTTCTTCTCCAGTCTCAATCCAGGTCCCTTCTCGATACCAAAGGAAGGTCTGCAGTGGCCTAAAGACCAAATATCGCTGCCATCATGGCTATCCGAAGAGGACATCAAGTATTTCGCAAGCAATTTCGAGAAGACTGGTTTCACCAATCCAATCAACTACTACCGCAACATAGACCTGTAAGTTTTATAGAACTATTCTTATGTTCATGGTGGTCAGCAGGTGGAGATAAAGTACATCCTATCTGTCTGGATGAATTTCGATCGGAGACGGCCCACGAGGTTGGGTTGTCCTATCCAGAACTAGTTTTGGTTGTCCTTTGATCCTTATTGTTAGTCGTTTATGGAGGATTATCTGCGATCCCGACCTCTTGTAGGGTCATGCCGAACCTGGGGGTTGCCCCCAAGCAGAGGGGGTCGGTCCTGATTTCGATGCAACAGAAAAGCGGATTATTCTTTCTAATTATGAACGAAGTTAATTAAAAAAATCCTTAACAACTAGCAGTAACTGTAAAAATTATTGAGTTAGTCAAGCTTACCGTGCACCTTTCATGACATTCACTAAATGACATGGGGATGAGGAGGACTGTTCTGCATACACTCATTCCTATGCCATTAAGTAGATGGCATGAAAAGATATATGATGAGTCCGACTCCCTAAATAATTTCTCCGGTAACTCGGACTACTATACGAGCTTCTGTACAATTTCGTTTGTAATTAAGAATCATGAACCTCAAATTAATCTCTCTGACTGCATGCATATATACATGGTGCAGAAACTGGGAGCTGACAGAACCGTGGACCGGAGCGCAGATCCAAGTGCCGACCAAGTTCATCGTGGGAGACCGGGATCTGGTGTACAACTATCCGGGCGTCCCGGACTATGTACTCAAAGGAGGTTTCAAGAAACATGTTCCTTGCTCGAACCGGTGGTCGTCATGCCTGGAGTTGGCCACTGGATTAACCAGGAAAAACCACAGGAGATCACCGAGCACATCCGTGAGTTCATCCAGAAGTTCTGAATCAAATGCATGCATGCATGCAAACCATAATGTTACAATTCTCTTCCGTCTGTTGCACCTTAATAACCACTAAACCACATCAATGGAGAAAGCATATAAAATATATATGTGATATGTGATGGTTATTAACCTATACTTGTTGGTGCTTTTACTCCTTTTCAACATGTCTAGTGAAGTTTAGTCCCACATCGAAAATGCACCATGAGTTATCTCAACATATATACTTGTATGTGTTGTTGATATGCACATGGGTGGTGATCCTAAGGAGGGAACTGTTGGATATATTTGATTTATCTTCAAAATTCTGTAAACAAAAATAAATAAAATTAGGGTTAATTAGTTGTCCCCCCTAAGTTTTGTACATATTATGGTAACTGTCCCGTTCTTTTAAAATTAAAGAATACCCCCTGGGTTCTTAACGACCGTCAAACCCGTCAACATATTAATTTTTTTCTTTTAATTGTTTCATTTTTTTTACTCAAAGACGAAAATGCCCTCATCCCTTGAACGCGGGTGGGATGTGATTCGACACTTGCATAACTTCCAATGAAGGAAAAAAATCCTTTAGAAAAAAAATCCCCAATCTAAACCCTAGGTGAAGAATCGGCTGCAAGGACGGAGCGATCTCGCCTCCAGCGGTGGTGAGGGACGGAGAAGAATCGTCTGCAAGGTGTTCGACTCTGGAGTGTGACTGAAATCGTGTCTCCAACCGCTCGAACTGGTACGAACACTGTAGACAAATGTTTCCTGTTCCATTATCATCCATGGTCAGGGAGGTTTGATGAGTTCGTTTGTGACTTTTTTTCTTGCTTGCAGATGGATAGTCTGTACGTCGACTTCACAGTACATTGGTGTTCCTGGTGATGGTGTTGGTGTTCCTGGTGTTCCTGGCAGTGCAGGTGATGGTGTTGGTGTTCCTGGTGTTCCTGGCAGTAGCATTGGTGTTCCTGGCAGTAGCAATGCATACGATGGTGCTGGTGTTCCTGGCAGTAGCAATGCCATAGGCTTCTTGGGGATTTTTATCCCAGGCTACTGGAATGACTAGTGCATCATGTTTCCAGCCCAGGTTTGCCCTTGGGACTCAAGAAAGCACCAATGCAGCTGGGAGGTGCAATGAGTAGATGATGGTGTGCATCTACTCAGTCACATTTTGGGTTTTTTGGGTTTTGGGTTTTTTGGGTCTTCTGTCAAATGGTTATGTCAATGTTTATGTGAATGTTTATGTCAAATGTAAATGTTTATGTGAAATATTTCTGTCAAATGTTTATGTGAAATATGCAATGGAAGGTAGATGTCAATGTTTATGTGAAATATTTATGTGGCAGAATGGTTGATTGTGTTTATGTGAAATATTTCACAAATGTAGATGTGTTTATGTTAAATATTTCTGTCAAATGTCAATGTTTATGTGAAATATTTCTGTCAATGTTTATGTCAAATGGTTGATTGTGTGAATATGCAATGGATGGTAGATTGCTCAGGTTTTTTGTGTGAATATGCAATGAAATGGCTGCATTGAATAGCTCAGGTTGCATTGCAGGTTTTTTGTGTGAAATGGTGTTCCAGGTTTTTCTCAGGTTGGCATTGAATTGCATGTGAAATGGTTGCTCAGGTTTTTCTCAGGTTGGCATTGAATTTTGTGTGAAATGTTGCTCAGGTTTTTTGAACTACTTTTACATTGAAAGCTCAATGACCTGCATTGAACTGCATTAAAGTTTTTCTCAGGTTGCATTGAACTGCATTGAACTCCATTGAACTGCATTAAAGATTGAACTACTTTGCATTGAACTAGTATTGACCCATTGAAAGCTGAGTGAACTCCATTAAAGATTGAACTACTTTTGAAATAGGTTGCATTCCATCTAAGATTGAACTACATTTATTACAATGAACTCCATTACACTACTGAACTCATTACAATACTGCACTCCATTACAAATACTAGAACCTGATTACAATACTAAACTAGCTTACAAGTTAACCCTCTCCATCTCCTTCATAACATCACCAATATACAGCTTCACCTCCACAGATGACCTCCCTTCGACATGAATTTTCAAATCAATGGAGCCTTTGGGATGAAGAACCTAAGCCAGAGCTACCTGAACCAATTTCAACAGTGGCAGAACTACCAGAACCAACTTCAACAATGCTACAATTTCCTGAACCAACGTCTACATTGCTCTTAACTGGGGTGCATACCTCAAGCCACTGAAAATAACCACACCCAGGTCTGTTGCAAGCAAAGAACTTCTTCCCATAGCTGTGGTTTCTTGCTTGTGAAGATCTTCAATTTGCCAGCACAATTAGCAGATTTGCATTCAACAGAAGCACCATTTTTTACAGGGCAATCCCTTACAAAATGTGATGATCACCACAACAGTAGCACGCCTCTCGATTTGAAGTAATTAGGGTTTTCTGTCCTTGGGTTTCTTCATCTATCCACACAAACGATTTGCAGGAAATCGCGTTACAGCGCAAGAATCGTCTGTTTAGGCTGTGTGGGGTGTTGAAATTCTGACTTTCCGAGTTCCATTACATCCCCTAAAGTTACAGGGGGAGTTTGGGAGGGGACATTCATCATCTATGTGGCTCTCATCCTTGCAAATCGAACACTGCAAAAAGAGGGAAAGAAAAAGGATTTAGGGCTTCTAATTTGGGGGTTTTCAGTACACGTACAGGAGGAAGAGAGAGGGTTTTGTTTAGATCATACCTGAACCACCATCTTCGTTTCCATGGAAGAGGGAGGGCTTGATCGATTTTGCCAACTTCGTCTGGTTTGGGGCTTTCAGTTATGACAGGTTGAAGAAGAAGAAGAAGAAAAGGGAGGGAAGTCCAGGGGTATCCATGTCCAAAACATATGTAATAGAGACAACCGTTGACGGGTTTGACGGTCGTTAAGAACCCAGGGGGTATTCTTTAATTTTAAAAGAACGGGGACAGTTACCATAATATGTACAAAACTTAGGGGGGGACAACTAATTAACCCATAAAATTAAAGTTACCGGCCTTCTGGGCTTTTGCCCAGAAGATAGAAAGAATTAGAATGGAAGTGGATGATTGAAAATGGAATGAGTTTTGTAGGAGGAATAGACATAATTTTTAGAGGGTGGAAACCTTTTTTTTTTCTCCTTTTCAACAACATAAAGGAGACATGTATATATAGGAATCATGTCACAAAACAAATATCAATGGTCTTTCAATAGGATTCAATAGGAATAAAGGTGTGATAATGGGTACTAATGTGACCGTTTTAGGGGTTAAAGAAATGATTCATGATAGGACTTTAATGTGAATAAAGGGATAATAATATGGAGAAAAATTGATTTTTTTCACCAATTATTACAACAATCCCTCCCAAAAAATCAATTTTTGAAACCAAAGATAACAATATTCAAAAAGAGTAAAGATGAATAATTTTGGACAATGATATACTATGCATAGATGAGATGGACTACAGCCTTGAATCTCACTTAGTGAACCAGATTCAGAAAATAGCACACATAGTACGCTAGAGGTTCTTGGGTCTATCGGGTGGCGCGTTTGGTTGGCCATGCGCACTTTTACACATTCATGAGAGTTGTCTAGGATCGCCCTGTCCTATAGTCGCGGCCCTCACGACCTCTCATATAGGTAAGTCCTTAAAGGTTGGTGATAGGAATCAACCCTGCATATCATGCTTGGACTTATTAAGAGTTTAAACTCAACCTATCCATATCACAAAAGGAACACTGTCACCATAGGGATGGGGTATGAATGTACACATGTACAGCCTCCTGGACTTTTATTTTAAAGAGAATTTAATCTCAGGTCAGTGTTCCATAATAGTCACCTAGTCCAGCTTGTTTCTACCCATGAACCGGCTTCTTGGGATCTCCAGTCAGACTCGGTTGGGTTGCCACTGCTGGTGACTATACTATGGCTTAACCCCATCCCCTCGATGATTCTAGGATCAATGTCCTAAACAAACTCTTCGTCAAGAGTAAACAGCTCTTCGTCAAGAGATCTGTAAAGTTCTTTTATGACTTTTATAGTCAAGAACCACTTTCTTTTTGCTATTTTTAATGTCTTGAAACGCAGCTGCAGGTACCTGTTCATCTTAGAATTCATAATATCATGCTTTAGCATAATTTTAAAATAAATTTAAGGTACAAAATATGTAGATCATGTATGTGCATAATAAGATGTTTGATCTATTCAATTTCAATATATCATGAAGTCATAGCACAAGTAAAATTGGCCTTGATCTATTTGATATACATAGTAAGATATCTGAGTCATTCAACTTCAACACATACTATGTTAAATATACTATTTCAAATTCTTTGATACTCCTAGATATAATAGTTTGTCACATGGACCTATCAACTTATGAGTATCTAAGTTGTTTTACAGATGAAACCTTACACTGGATCTTAGTGATCTTTTGCGTTTTTATAGCCGAAGAAATTGTCATATAATGACTCAAAAAATACTTAAAATTCTATGAAGCCAATTGTAGTCCATTTCATAAGGAATTTTTGGTTGACTAAACCGGATGTTTGGGTTACTCCCAAATCATACTATGTGTCATTAAAATTAAAAAAATGTGATTCCACTAATTGCTAATATAAGTCTTAGGATAGTGAGTCAAAACTCATTTGACTTTGTCACCTTTTAAAGTAAGACATAATAACTTTAAGCTATTGCTCTAAAGATTTATCTTTACTAGCCATGTTTGTAAAAATGGCAGTCTAAAGTAGTAAAATAATAGTTTAAGTGATTTTGCTAATAAATCTTAAAAATCTTTAGTTTGTCAAGTATTGATTAACTTGGGTTAGCTGTAGGGGCCGGTTCCCAGCTAGCGGAGGTCCCAGGGGGACGATTAAGTACCGTGTCGCTTAGGGCTATTTACGTCCGGTTGACAGAAGGACCCTTTCGGCTTGTACCCAAAATAATCTCAACTTTTAAAACTTTAGATTTAAAGGAATTTGCAATTTCACTAACTACTTTCTTATGACAAAATTGTTTTAATGATTCAAAATAATTATAGCGTCACATAATATAAGCTAAGACAAAATTTGTCTAAATATTGTGACAGAACAATATAGTGATTTTTTTTTGACTATAAATCCTAATATTGTGATAACATAGTTATTTAAGGTTCAAACATGTAAACCGACTAAGGAAAGAATATCACCATATTCTACATACAGAAACCTAGAATGATGCCTCACATACTTCATATATTTGTCCAACTAAATTTAGTAGACAAAATGAATAGAATATGTGAATTGTAAATTTAAAAATTACCTTTCCACGTAATCGGAGCAATTTTGTACTTCTTGAATTCGGCTTAGTAATAACACTTCATAATAAATGTCATTTTGCACATTATTTTGAGATAGTTCTATAATCTCACCGACATCAATTATGTCCAAGAATTTGGGAAAAAAAAATTAAACAACAAGTTTAGAATAATAAAGCGAAGAACTTTATATTACTTACCTTATACCTTAGCATGTTTGCTCATTTTCTAACATGTCTAACTTCTGACTTGAAGAAATAAAAATTACAAATATCATGTCCGAAAAGGATAAAAATCTCTAACAATTTGGTCTTCAACAAATAAAATGTTAGTTTGCATATAAAATAAATAAATATATAATTTGAACCGATGCACAAATTGTTCATTCTGACACACCAATATATACTGTTTAAAATAATTCAACAATATTTTTATGGTAAATATGAAAACAAGAATTATAAGATGCTATCAGTATGTCCAAGTCTGACATATATTTTAGTTACATAATAAAGTGAAAGAAAATATTTGGCAAACTATATAGCAGCATGTATCTTTTTATAAATTAAATATTACATATAAAATAATCACATAACAATAATTTACATTTAGATGACTTTGCAAAATTTTATTCTAAATGCCAAAATCTATAATTAATATTGAACGATGTAAAATTTTGTTATTAATGGCAGTAATACCAAGTTTTGTATCATGACTTGAACAAATTCTATGTCATTATCCATGACATCGGACTACTTAACAAGTTATTTATAATATTAAATTAAAAGAATTTCTCTCGATGCATCATGAATAGAACACATGAAATTAAAAATATGTGTTATGATCTTTGCACTATCCCAATGATATACAAAGTAACAAAACACAAAACTAAAGCAACATGGATTTCTCATTCCAGGTGCCTTAATATATGTTGCACCATAAAAATTAAAGATGTTAAAGTAGGTGCAAAATAATGATTTGTTATATATGTTAGCATAATTATTAGCAATCAAAATTGTGTATATTAAGAACAATAATCGAAATAGAATTGTTAAACAATGGACACAATTAAATCAGATGCGACAAAATGTATATATCTCTACGTACTTTATCCAGGTAATAGTTTAATTTATTTGAGAACTATTAAAATATTCTATAGAACAAATTTTGGCATATGAATTTAGATTTACTAAAAATTCTTTTGTAATGCCAAATGCCTCTGCAAATGCATATTCTATTTATAGAGATGCAAAATTCTATTTATTGTAATTGTAGATAGCAAATTTGAACAAAGTAGCTTATCATAAAAAATAATTCATCGATACATGCTACATATTGTTACCAATCAAGTTGGAATTGACAATATCCTCAAGATGTTACAATTGGCTCAAGATACTGCAATAAATTTGAAAATGAACTTTATTCATCCATACATGTTGAATATTATTTCTAATTGGAATACAACGACAAATTCGTTCTGTGCTAACAAGTATAAGAATGATGGTATAGAATATTTTGTGCTAACATTGTGAACAAAATAAAGAACCACTCCAGAAGATATGGAACATAATTGAAAATTCACTAGAAATTAGTTATGATTCCAACCATTGCGGACTAAAGTAGTAAAGAGCTTGAGTAATTGTCAAGACATAAATATTCTCAAAATTATTCATTCTATCCATATATCAAAAATATGAAACATTCTATTAATCAAATTTGAAAGATACTTACTCCAAAAAGAAAAAGAAAGAAAAAATAGGAGAAATAGTTTATTGTATCATTGGATGTGCCTGTCTCTATAGAAACTATGGTGTTGCACATAAAGTGTCCGAATTCAAATTTTTATTACTAGATGACACATAAGAAAAATTTCACTAAGTAAAAAACATACATGGAAATAATGAATAGTCCATTAAGTTTGCAAAACAGAATAATTACATTAATCATAACATTTTATATGTTATATTTATAAAACAGAATATAAAAATGTATCCATATATTCGGTCACGTAAACAAAGTAGTGTGTACTGTTATCTAAACAAAAATAGTAGACATTAGTCACAGTATTTGTTGACAAAATGTTCTTGTATAGTATATAAGAACATGTAACAACAAATAAGGTCAACAAAAATTTCTAATAAATATGAGACCTCAACAATATTGTGTTAGAACTTGTATATAGGGGTGAGCAATATACGGTTCCAAAACCGTAAACCGGGCCGAACCGAACCGAACTGGCCATTCGGTTCGGGTTGAAAATTAACGGGTCGACAATCGGGTCTGGAATTTAAATAATTCGATTTTCGGGTCGGCAAGCGGTTATTGGGTTCGGTTACCCGACCGACCCGAAAACCGAAATATATTTTTTATTTATGAAATTACTAAATTAACCCTGGGTTATAAAAACACTCAGGCTCAGCCGCTCAGCCCTAAATCTCTCTCTCTCTCTCAGTCTCACTTTCTCTCGTCTCTCCTTCTCTCGCTGAGTCGCTGGCTCGCCGCCGGCTGTTGCTCTCCCTCTCTCGCACAGCCCTAACTCTCTAGAGAACCCTAACCCTAACTCTAAGAGGCAAATCTCTCCCTCTCTCGTGCTATCTCTCTCTCTCTCTCTCTCGAGATCTGGGCTATCGAGAAACCCTAGATCTCTGTCGAGAACCCTAACTCTCGAGCTAAGCTAGATCTAACGAGATCTAGCCCTAATCTGGTAAGAAATAACGTTCTCTCTGAAAATCTAGACTAGATCTGTGTATTTTATTTGTTTGTACAAAGATTTGTGTATTTTATTTTGTATTTTCTAATTATTTGGTTACTTTCGTGCATGTGCTAGAAATCTAGCCTAGATCTAGAGGAATCTAACCTAGATCTGCCCCTTGCTCTTGTTGTGCTGTTGTCTTCATCTCTCGATATTAGGAATCTTGTTGACATTGAACAGAAGTTCGTTCTCACTCACTGTAAGTATCATCTATCCATTGTTCTTCCTGGACCCCTTTCTTTCGTAATTTTCTGAATATTTTGTGGTTAAAATTTTGGTTCATGATATATTCTTATGTAGATTGGCATGTTTGTTAATTTTCGTTTAATGTTCTTATTAGCAGCATGTTGTTAATTTTCTGATAGCAGCATGTTTCTTAATTTTCTGATAGCAGCATGTTTAATTTCCTTTAATGTTCTTTGGTAATGTTCTCACTCACTAGGGCAGCATGTTTGTTTCTGATAGTCTATTTTAATTAATTATACGGAGTTATTTTACTAGGAATTTTTTTAATGAAATTTTGAAAACTTCCATAATGGAGTGTTTGATTGCATTTATTTTCTTGTGGAAAATCAAATAAATGTTTATAAAAAATTTAATTCGGGTGTTTGATTGTCATTATCTGAGCCTACGAGAATACGAGAACTGATACTACATGCATCCAACTATGATGCAAAATAAGCCTTATCTGAGCCACATTTTAGTTTTTTTTTCCTTCTTTTTATTGTCTTGGACCAATATGCTGTGGACTACCAATATGTGGAGTGTGGACCAATATTACTTCTTTTATTGTATAACTCAGTGACTTGTAGTCTTGTATAGCTTATTATTGTATAACTCAGCATTTTTATTGTATAACTCAGCATTTTTCCTTCTTTTTTTGTATAACTCAGTGACTTGTATTGCTGTGGAGTGTGGACCAATATTACTTCTTCTTCTTTTTCCTTCTTTTTATTGTATAACTCAGCATTTTTATTGTATAGCTCAGCCATTGTATAGAATTAGATGTGGATCAATATGCTGCATTTGTTTTGTATAGCTCAGCCATATTGTTGTGGACCAATAAGATGAATTTTTATTGTATCTTCCAGTTCCAGCCATATGTATGTTTTTTTTGCACCAATAAGATGAATTTTTACTGCACTGCATTTTTTGGATGTGTTTTTTTAGGCCCGGCCCAATTGGCCCAAAAACCGAACCGAACCGAAAACCGAACTTCAAATTCGGTTCGGTTTTGAAAGGTTTACAAGCATTCGGTTCGGCTCTCGGTTTGCCCATTTTCGGTTTTCGGGTTGATCGGTTTTGGGGTCTTCGGTTCGATCTGGACCGAACCGAACCGATGCTCTCCCTACTTGTATAGTTCAGCATTGGCATCAAAGTTGCCAATTTGCATTAGAAAATAACATATGTCTGCATATTACAATATTCACAAGACTATTGCTAATTCTATAACCTTAACAATATTAAAATAACGAATTCTTTCAAATCCGATCTGTAGTAGTATATCATTATTCATAAAAAAAAAAAATAAACATTAAAAATCACAAAATCACAAAATTACATTAGGGTTAATATTTCCTGGCATAAAGGGAATAAACTTTTCCATGACACAAAAATGGAATATGAAGGGCCTGTATTCTCTTCAAACCCTTTCAACACAAAATAAAGGATAAAATTCTTTTTCGAGAAACCAATATAAATTAACAATTATGTTTCTTAAACCTAACATGTGAAATAAAATGATATGATAGTAGGAAGACAATGATCACATTTGGAGTCTGTCGTCTTTAGTATTTGAAGACATTACTTAGAATTACGTTCTAAGATCGGAACAAACCATATAATTCATCTCTAGATTTCAATCATATGAAACATATTAGTATATACATAATTAAGCAAGTAAAACGAACAAATTTTTTGGAATAAGATTTTCTCAAATTTACAAAGTTATACCATAAAGTTGCTTAGGGATTAATGCCTAACAACAATTAACTAAATGACATATTATGAAGAGTACAATAAACGCCATTATATATATATTTATATATATATATATAGATATATATATATTATATATATATATATATATATATATAACGCTTTGTTGCAGAGGCTAACATATAATTATATTGCCAAATAACATTCAAAAAATTGAGTAATCTTATGACGTCGAATAACATATACAAGAAAATTTATTGAAAAAAATTCTATTAAAAATTTGACATAATATGTATATGCTGTGAAATATCATGTGTCAAACTTTGTTTAAACAGAACATATAAAATAAACACATGCATTCAACTCTTAGATTGTTGGATATATTTGCCTTTATTTTCAAAATTATGTAAACAAAAATAAATAAAATTAAAGTTACCGGCCTCCGGGGAAGTCGCGCACGAAGCACTGCCCTAAGAGTTGATTCGGATCTATGTGCAGACTTTGTCCGAATGCTCCTAGTGGTAAAACCTCCGCTCTACTGGTATCCCGTCATCGCACACGACTTGGGGAGATTGACCCGAACTTAGCTTTTGTCCAGAAGATAGAAAGAATTAGAATGGAAGTGGATGATTGAAAATGGAATGAATTTTGTAGGAGGAATAGACATAATTTTTAGAGGGTGGAAACCTTTTTTTTCTCCTTTTCAACAACATAAAGGAGACATGTATATATAGGAATCATGTCACAAAACAATATATCAATGGTCTTTCAATAGGATTCAATAGGAATAAAGGTGTGATAATGGGTACTAATGTGACCGTTTTAGGGGTTAAAGAAATGATTCATGATAGGACTTTAATGTGAACTCTCTAGCCTAATGGTATTAGAGCGGACACTCGGAGGGGCCGGCAAGGTTCGAGCCTCCCAATTGTGTGTGTGCGTGGGTTTTCAAAAAAAAAAAAGGGAATAATAATATGGAGAAAAATTAATTTTTTTCACCAATTATTACAACAATCCCTCCCAAAAAATCAATTTTTGAAACCAAAGATAACAATATTCAAAAAGAGTAAAGATGAATAATTTCTTGTCGTTTTTGTAGCTTTTTTTTGTTGTTTTTACCGATTATTAGTCGTTTTTTTGTCGTTTTTGTCGCTTTTTGGTCATTTTTAATTATTTTATGTCGTTTTTGTCGCTTTTTGGTTATTTTTTTCGTTTTAAATGATTTTTTGTCGTTTTAACCGATTTTTTGTCGTTTTTGTAGCTTTTTTTGTTATTTTTACCGATTTTTAGTCTTTTGACGTTTTTTGGTCATTTTTACTGATTTTATGTCGTTTTTTTTGTCATTTTTTGTCGCTTTTGCCGATTTTTTGTCGTTTTTGTCGCTTTTTGGTTATTTTTTTTTCGTTTTAACCAATTTTTTGTTGTTTTTAACCGTTTTTTGCCGTTTTTGTAGCTTTTTTTTGTTATTTTTACCGATTTTGTCTTTTTGCCGTTTTTGTCGCTTTTTGGTCATTTTTACTGATTTTATGTCGTTTTTTATCATTTTTGTCGCTTTTTTGTCGTTTTTTACCGATTTTTTGTCGTTTTTGTCGCTTTTGGTTATTTTTTGTCGTTTGAACCGATTTTTTGTCGTTTTTACCATTTTTTTTGTTTTTACCGATTTTTTGTCGTTTTTACCGAGTTTTTTTATATTTGTTCTATTTTTTCGTTATTATTATTTTTTATTTTTTTCTCGGGAATATTTATATTGTCACCAAACATGGGAATGTAATTTTCCAAGGAATTTAATTCCTTTTTTTTTTTTTTTTTTTTTTTTGAAATCCCACTCACACACACAATTGGGGGGCTCGAACCTTGCCGGTCCCTCCGGGTGTCCGCTCTAATACCACTAGGCTAGAGAGCTCGGACAGGAATTTAATTCCTTGAAATTTGATTCCCGGGAATATAGAATTCTCCGCTATATAGTATTCCGCGTACCAAACGCCTCCTAAGTGTACCATTCATGCCCAGGAATCCAGCCATGAAACCTGAGGAGTACTTTAGGCTTATTTACGGAGATGAACACTATATCTGCAGGTTCCAGGTACATGTCGTCATTATTCATAGATATTGAGATATTAATCAAACTCAAGACCATATATATATTCTTTAGAGTTCTCGTGTTATAATAAGAATTGGTAGGAACCTGGAGGAGCTGCAGAAGCTGAATTTGCTCGTCTCGGTACTAAACTAGTTCTCAAGAAGTTTTTCGCATACCGCAACCTAGAACCAATGTCCATACCCAAGGAAGGTTGGGGTTCGCCAGATGACCGGGTTGTGCTGCCCTCTTGGATCTCGGAAGAGGATGTCGAATATTTCGCGAGCAAATTTGACAAGACTGGTTTTTCTGGCCCCATCAATTACTACCGAAATTTTGATTTGTGAGTTATTCTAAACATGCGTGTGCCATTAATCAAAATGATAGCATATCAAGTAGATCTTTCGTTTCTTTTGCAAGTTATTCATTTGATTGATTACATAGGTAGCTGAGAAATGAGACTAATGAATTTTAGCGGGAGGCTGATCATATTGAAATACTCAAAATGTAGGTTATAGATCTAAAATGGTGAAAAGAGTGCATTAAGAAGACACTACATATGTGAAAACGCTCATGAACATGGATGCTACTTGTGGGGACAACAAGAAACCTTATATATGATTGTGACTAACATATGATTGAGATTGGCAAGCCAATTAAACACTTCTTTTGCCTCTTAATTTTACCAAGAAAATCAATCTTATTCACAAGTAGGAGCTGGTCGCTTTTCCATGTGATCTGGAAATTCCTTGCTTTCTTCTTAACCACTTTGTGGATCGCATTCCTCTTGCCAGTCGGCAATTATTACATGCTCTTCGGATTAGATTAGACGTTGCTTTCGTCGATGTTTAGCTGGCAAGTGATTAGGCATGCTTGCGCTTGGCCAGTGAAGCTTTAGATCATCTCTGCCTTCATAGTTTTGGCTAGTCTAATGATTTGGCTATTTTGCTCTTTTCCTTGAAGAAACTTGGAGCTAACATCACCATGGACCGGAGTGAAGATCAAAGTACCGACCAAGTTCATCATAGGGGACCTGGACATGTCATATCACTACCCAGGCATCCAGGAGTACATCCACAAGGGAGGTTTCAAGAAGGATGTTCCTCTCCTTGAGGAAGTGATCGTCATGCCTGGAGTCGGTCACTACATTAACCAAGAGAAGGCGCACGAGATAACCCATCACATCCGTGAGTTCATCCAGAAGTTCTGAACCTTAATGTTTATGTGTTTTCATAAGACATGTCAACCCTATCAACTACCAAACTATATCATCAGCTAGATATGTGTATTTATCATAGTTTGTATTTGTAAGAAATAATGATCCCTTGTTCTCCTTGATGGGGGGCTGTTTACAATATATATAGTGCTACATTCGGCTTATGGGCCATATTTACATTAGTTACAATATAATCTAACAAAATATAATCTAACACCCCTCCTCAAGTTGGAGCATGCAAGTCACAAATGTCCAACTTGGGAAGTAAAGAATCAAACACATGCTTTCCAAGGGACTTGGTGAAGATGTCAGCCAGTTGAGAAGAAGTAGGAACATGCGAGGCTATTATACGGTGCCATCTCTAATAGCATCGCGAACAAAATGCAAATCCACCTCAATATGCTTACTGCGCTCATGAAATACCGGGTTCTGAGCCAGGTGCAGGGCTGACTGACTGTCACAATACACCGACATAGCAGACTCCTGGCGAACGCCCAAACACACCAATAACTCCTTCAACCATTTCAACTCACAAACAAGCGCAACAAGAGATCGGTATTCAGCTTCAGCGGAAGATCGGGAAACAGTTGGTTGCTTCTTGGTCTTCCAAGAAATAGGAGACCCCCCCAGAAACACCAACCAGCCTGTAACAGAGCAGCGAGTCAAGGGACAACTTGCCCAGTCAGAATCACACCAACCAGAAAGACGGAGATCACAATCAGCCTTCAAAAGAAAACCCTGTCCCGATGCATGTTTGAGATATCTGACAACTCTCAAAGCAGCATGCCAATGATCTTGTCGAGGCTCCTGTAAGAATTGAGACAAGATATGCACAGCATAGGCTAAGTCATGGCGAGTAAATGATAGATAAATCAACCTTCCAACCAGCCTCCGATAAGTCTCTGCATCCGCCATCTTTGGACTAGTCGATTCTGCCAACTTGTGATTGGGCTCCATGGGAAAACCACCAGGTCGAGACCCCATCAAGCCGCATTCTGAAATGATGTCCAAAGCATACTTCCTTTGACACAAGAAAATTCCTTCTGCACTCCGAGCCACCTCTATTCCAAGAAAGTAATTCAACACACCAAGGTCCTTCACGTGAAAGCAAGAACTAAGGTACTTTTTGAAAGCATCTAAAGCACCTGAGTCATTACCAGACACAATCATATCATCCACATAGATCAGAACATGCAACTCTACATTCCCTTTAAAAAGAGAGAAAAGGAAATAATTAGAATGAGATTGAATAAATCCATAGGATATCAGAGAAGCAGCAAGCTTAGCAAACCAACAACGTGGTGCCTGTTTCAATCCATATAAAGACTTACGCAGGCGACACACTTTATTGGGTTCACTATGAAAAAAACCTGACGGCAACTTCATATATACTTCTTCTGTCAGACCTCCATGAAGAAAAGCATTGTCCACATCCATCTGGTGCAAAGTCCAATCTCTATATCGTCTCCCGGCACCTCAACAGATGTATGGCGTGTCGCAGAAGAAATCTCGCTAGCAGAGCCACACCCAGAAAATTCTTTTTCATAAAAAGTAACATCACGGGACACAAAAAATTCACCAGTCTCCAAATCATACAGTTTTCATCCCTTTTTATTAAGTGGATACCCAACAAAAATGCATTTTCTACTCCTGCTAGCAAATTTATCATGTCGGAATTTCAAATCATACGCATAGCACAGACAATCAAAAATACGTAGATGATCATACGAAGGAGCCGAACCATATAAAACTTCATAAGGAGACTTAAAATGCAAGATACTAGAAGGTGTTCTATTTATCAAATAACATGCACCTAGAACGCATTCCCCCAAAAAAATCCACAGAAAGAGAACCCTGAAATTTCAATGCCCTGGCTACATTTAAAATATGTCGATGTTTTCTTTCCACCCTTACATTCTGTTGAGGTGTCCCAACACAGGATGTTTGCAACAATATACCTTGAGATGAAAAATAATCTCGTAAACAATTAAATTCAGTGCCATTGTCACTCCGCACACGACGTACATCTGCCCCAAACTGACGCTTCACCATAGCAATGAATTTAAGAAACATAGAATAAACAGCATACTTATCCTTCAATAAAATAACCCAAACAGCTCTAGAAAAATCATCCACCAAAGTCAAAAAATATCGTTCCCCATTAGATGACGGAACACGATATGGTCCCGAGAGATCACAGTGTATAAGTTCAAAGCATCTCAAAGCACGACTACTACTATCAGGAAAAGCATCACGAGTCTGTTTAGCTTGATGACAAATATCACAAGCCTTATGAGAAAACACACTACTACCAGAGAGAAAAGGTAAAGTCTGTATTACTTTATCTGAAGGATGTCCAAGTCTACTATGCCAAACCTCGGAATCACTCTCTCTGCATGCCAGGATCACCGAAGCCAAAGAACCTGTAACCTTCCCCAAGAAGTAAGGTCCACCCCTTTGTTCACCTGCTCCAATCACCATCCTCGTACTTCGGTCCTGAACAAAACACAAATCAAGAATAAATAACATATCACAATTTCTGGCACCAATCAATTGTGAGACAGAGATCAAGTTGCAAGTCAATGTCGGAACATAAAGAACATCCGTCAACACCAATGAAGCAATCAAAAATACTTTGCCTCTTAGAACAGCCTCAATAGTGCTCCCATCAGGCAAAATCACAGGACAGACAGGGCCCTCATAGCAATCAACTAAACAGTCACGAGAACCTGTCGCATGAAGAGTAGCCCAGTATCGAATATCCAAGTGACAGAAGAATTCTTACCCATCAGACGATCAGAGTTTGAAGAACCAGGGTTGGAAGGATTGTCGTTACCCAGCAAGCTCATCAGTTTCTGCCATTGTTCACCTGAGAGTGGTGAAGGATACCCTCCATGCATCATATCCGCCGAACTCCCAGCAAGACCAGCAGGGACACCATGACCAGCAGCGGCAAAATGATGAACAACCCCTGCGCCACCAGCACCGCGTCCCCCATCACGTCTCTGCTGTGGTGTCGGGCCTCTGCCACCACCAGCACCACGTCTGCCCTCACGCCGAGGACGAGTCTCCCACCACTCTGGATAGCTAATCTTGGCAAAGCAAGTTGCAACATCATGACCTATTTTCTTGCAATGAGTACAGATCATACCTGATTTGTCCCTGGAATCTGAGGTTCTACTATTAGAAGTAGTAGAAAGACGAGGTGAAGTCTTGATAGCCAGCGCCAACACCTCCTCAGTAGCGGATTGGACCTGAGATTTTCGCATATCCTCCTCCTCACGGACTGCCTGGTATGCCCGATCTAAACTTGGCTGAGGATCCTGAGCCAGAAGTAGATCGGGTATGACCATACAACTCAACATTCAACCCATACTTAAAGTCCTGAAAGTGATCTTCATCCCTCATAGCCTGTAGCTTTGCAGCAAGTTCACCACAGGTTCAAGTAGGCAATGAGAAATAAGCAGCTTGTTCATCCCACAATGACTGCAAATTTTTAAAGTAGGTTTCCACAGACATCGACGCCGTTTGTTTGCACTCGGCCAAAGCCACATTAATTTGTTGCTTCCGAGTGCCATTGCTAACAACAAATCTTTTCTCCAACAAGTTCCACAATGGGTAAACCTCCTCAAAGTACGGCAAAGATTTCTTCAGAGACGGATCAATGGTATTAAGAACCCATTGAACCAATAGCGCTTGCACACATCTCCAATCAAGCAATTTACTAGCATCATTAACAGGTTTGATTTCAGTACCTTCCAGAAAAGTGATCTTTCGCCTAGAGATCAGGGAGAGACGTATCGACCGAGACCACTCAGCATAGTTCGGTCCACGGAAAACAATAGGAGTAATGATATTTTCTGGTTGATCAGCAGAACTCAGAAAATATGGATCCTTCGGATTAGGATAATTTGGGTTGTGTGCACCGCCACCCCCAGTCGCGATGGAGTAGCTGGACGCAGCATCATCAGCCATCGCCGAAGTCGGGTGTACAAAATAAAGTACAACTCCGACGGATCGGTCGAACGAACGGCGAATCGGCCGCTATCGGGGCGCCGGATCTGGCGCGTAAGGGTCTGGGTCTGTGGCGGGGTCAGGCGCGGTCAGGCGCGGGATCGTCGCGGGAGCGGCTGCGTACGGTCAGGCCGTAATGCTGGTGCGTATGGCTGTGGATCGACGGCGCGGGAGCGGGCCGGGCGGATCCTGACGCCGCCGGGCGAACGGGGTCGGATGGACGGATGGGGCCGGGCGGACCGGGCGATTCGCCGGGCGGTGCAGTCGGACGCCTGGCAGTCAGCCGTTCGGCAGCCGGGCGGAGCAGTCGGACGCCGGGCGGAGCAGTCGGACCCCGGTATTTAGGGTTCGCCGGGGAGGACGGGCGCCGGATTCAGGTGGAGATGTAGGGTTTGGCGGCTAGGGTTTTTCGGGAGGCTCTGATACCATGTAAGAAATAATGATCTCTTGTTCTCCTTGATGGGGGGCTGTTTACAATATATATAGTGCTACATTGGGCTTATGGGCCATATTTACATTAGTTACAATATAATCTAACAAAATATAATCAAACAGTATTCATATGTAGAAGTAATGTTTTCATTTGAACACAATTGTGCATTGTATAGTACAAAATGGTGGGAAAAACTAATTTCTTGGTGTCTTTGTGTCCGTTCGAGTAATTGTGTGACATGGTTACAACGCTAGAATGCAAAGATTTGTCTGTGTATTTACTAAAACTGTGATGGGAGGATACATGTATAGCAGCAACCTAATGCTAAGGAAATGAACTGCTACAAGTATACTGAATCTTCTTTCTTGCATCGATATAACAGACACATTTGTGTGATTTCCATCCCTCTACTTCTAAATTGCGTGTCCTATCAACACAGGTTCATTTGACACCACAGACAAGACATTTATTTTGGTGCATCCGAGTATATTTTGGAGTGTCCGAATTATGTCCGATATGTGTCCTACGCGGTAAGACCCACCTTTTGGAGTTCCGTCCAGTGTTTCCTGTGGGTCTCACTAAGCTTCACATATAAAGGGTTCGGTGGAATCCAACATTCCAACTTTCATAGACATCTTGGTTATGATTGATAACAGACTGTCGCCTAATTTTAGCGTGAATCGATATATGCTTGGCAGTAGTCTTTGGTTACGATGGTTGTATCGGTTGCTATTTCGCTATTTGTATAGTTAAAGACTTTCCAGTGCTAGCCCCCACAGACGGAGCATCCTCAGTATGGTTCATCCTCGGACCCAATTTCTTCGTTCAGAATTTTGCAGCTTATTTTGTAGAATAGTAAATTCCATTCCTAGTCCTAATTTCTATAATTTCGGTCTTATTTTACCCATAGTTGCTAAGAGTTGGGTCTCCCAAATTTTATATTCTAGATTGTAGGAACTCATTTTGTATAATATTGAGTCCCAATTTGGAGTCCAACTTTCTTGATTCTAGATTTTACATTATTTTTTTCCACATCAAATTTTTACCACACAATCTTTGAGATCGGATCTCACTTTATTATTTCGTACTATTCTCATAAAAATAAATTCATTCTACATTTACCTTTTTTTGAAATTTCGGGCCCAAATTGCATTGGAGAACCAACTAGTAATGATGCTCTAAACAACATCATTAGCAGTTCCACAGATTTGTTTAAATGACGAAGCAGTGGCGGAACCACAACAAGCGCTGAGGTGGGCTCCAGTCCATCAAAAAAAAAATCTTTTTTTTACCTATGTTATTATTATTTTTTATTCAATACTGCTACAAGGACCGAAAATGGGCCCGACGTGTGAACCGACGCACGTGTCGGACGTCTATTAGTTGGGGTCTGGTCAACAAGTTAGGCGGGGGTTGTGTTTTTGTGGGACCCACACGCCAACCAATTCCGACCTGCCACGTGGTATTTCGGTCTGTTGTTCGGTCCAAAATTTTGGGCTGAGTATCATTTTCCGTTTTTATTTGGTTGTTGGATCTACGACTTCCTTTTCCTCGTGATTGTGACAAATAGTTTTTTAAAATATTTTCATAAAATTGATCTTCTTTTAGTTGAAATATTATTATTATTACTAATTGATCTTCTTTTAGTTGAAATATTACTATTAATATTAATTTTATGACATTTGTGTAGGTGGTGGTTGTTTGTTCGTCTTCGTGTTGCAACTTGGGCCGGTTAGCCCGGAGCCCGACCCAGGCCCGGACCGGCCCGCTGTCCATTCAGCCCGGCCCGGCCCGTCTCTGGCCCGAACCGGCCTAGCCCCCCACCCCCGAACGGGTCGGGTCGGGCCTCCCCCCCCCCCCCCCCCCCCGCCCCCCCCAGCCCGAGCCCGGCCCGGCCCGACAATTTTTTTTTTTTTTAATGCAGTTTTGGCCCGGCCCGAAGCCCGACCCGGTTGGACCGGTCCAGCCGACCGTTGGGTTATCCGTTGGATTTTTTTTTTTTTATTATTTTTTAAAAAGCAGCCGACCATTGGGGGGGGGTCTTTTACCAAAATGTTCCTCCCATATAGCCGTTTTTAAAACGTTGGGAGGGGCATTTTCGTCATTTTTGGCCCAAAATTACCAAAATAACCCTGAAAAATTCCTATAAATAGGCCAAAAATCCCATTTTTCAAACACAACTCATTCCAAACATTTCTCTACATTTCTCTACGGTGTTCTACGGCTTTCCCTCCCCGGTGTTCTGGTGCTCTACGGCTTCCCGATCTCCCTCCCAACTCCATTCCGGCTCTACGGCTTCCCGATCTTCCTCTCAATCCCTTACTTTCTTCTAACATAGTTTTACTTTATTTTATTTTATATATGGCTGGTGAAGGTTCAAACCCACCTGATCTTGCTGGACAGACTTACCAATTTTTTAATACTTTTTTTGACGGTACTGAAATTCCACCTGAGCAAGTAGCAACCAATCCGATTCCGGAGGGGTTCCAACCATCTCCTCCGGAAGTCGCTAGTTCCACCCAACGTCCTGAAAAGAAAAAAAATGTCCAAGTATTGGGAATATTTACTTTGATTTTTGAAACTAATCCTGATGGTTCGCTTGTTTAGATGCCAAGGGTGAACCAATACCGTACAAGGCGCAATGCAAGAAATGTTGCAACCAGTACGCATGGAAGAAGGGCGGTGGCACCGGGACCATATCCAGACACTACGACACTTGCTACGGGAAGGACACACTTCAAGCGTCCCAAACCCAAATAAGCTTTGGCGCCACCGGTTCTTCAATGGGTAACTTTACTTACTCAGCTGCTCGGCATAAAACTGAATTAACTAAACATATTATTCGTGAAGAACTTCCTTTCACGACGGGTGAAAGCGAATCTTTACGAGATTATGTATCAATTTCTCTAAACCCCTCCTTTACTAGAGTGAGTAGACAACAAGCTCGAAATGAGGCTATTCGTCTCTTTAATGAGCGGAAAGCCGCTTTGAAAGCGGATTTTCAAAATATTAGTAAGTTGTCTATTACTTCTGATATTTGGACTACTAAGTGGAGTTATGCTTACATTTGTATTACTGAACACTATATAGATGCACAATGGATGTTGCAAAAATGCATCATCTGTCTTAAAATTATAGAATGTCCACACACGGGCGCTATAATTTCAAGTGAGATTTCAAAACACGTGCGTGAATATGATATTCACCCTAAAAAATTTTCTATCTCTTTGGACAATGCATCAAACAATACTACTGCTATGTCTTCTTTGTCAGTGATTTTTCAGACTATTTTAGAAGGTAGACTTTTGCATGTTAGGTGTGCTTGCCATATAATTAACTTAGTTGTTAAAGAATGTTTAAATTTTTTTGATCCCCATTTAGACACTCTGGGACAATGCTTGCTCCACCTAAACTCGTCTCCAAGTAGACAACAAAGTTTTGCATGCACGTGCGCACATTTTGGTATTACTTTTAGAAGATTTGTGAAGGATATACCAAATAGGTGGAACTCCACCTACTTGATGTTGAAATCTGCAATTCCTTTTAAGAATGCTATTACATATTTTTGTAATTCGGATGTCAGCTTTGACTATCAAGTTACTACTGATGATTGGGTAGCAGCTGAAAGTGTTTATGAATTTTTAGAAGTTTTTTACAATGCTACATGTACTCTTTCTGGTGTTTATTATCCCACATCTTGCTTAGCTTTACGTGAACTTTGTAACATGTCTTATTTATTTTCTAAATATAGAGATCATCCAAATTTTGAATATGCGGTGAGAAATATGGAAGCCAAATTCAAGAAATATTGGGGTGAAGTACCTCTTTTATATTGTTTGGCTTCCATATTTGATCCTACAATCAAATTGGATGGCGTAGAGGTTTTATTAGATGGATATGGAGAATATATGTGTATAGATGTTACTGACATGAAAATAGAAGTTAAAGTTGCGTTGGACAGGTTAGTTATACTGTACGAAGAAGGAGCAACGTCGACCCGACCAACTCAGGGGGGGCTAGTAGTAGCTCCGGCTTGGCGTCTAAGCTATCAGCAGCCGGTCGCATACTACAAAGGAAGAAACAAAAGCAATCTTCCCAACCTACTCAAGAGTTGTCTCTTTACCTTAATTCTTATCAAGACGAAGATGAGACTCCAGATCACTTCGCCGTTTTAGAATGGTGGAAGAGACACGACAAGAGATTTCCTGTTCTTTCTAACATAGCACGTGATCTACTGATGGTTCCGGTGTCTAAGGTAGCATCGGAGTCCTGTTTTAGTGCAAGTTCAAGGATGTTGAGCGATAGGAGGAGCTGCTTGAAGCCCGATATCTTGGAAGCACTAGTGTGCGTACAAGATTGGATGAAAGCCGATAAAAGAACCCAAAACCAGAAAGATGAAGAAGATCATGATGTCCACGAGCTGGATTTGGAATCGCTTTCATTGCATGAAGGCGAACAACAATGAGGCTACGGTGCAAGGTATTAGGTATGTACATTTAAACTTATACATTTATACTTAAAATATTTCAATTTTAACTTATACTTTTAAATTTTAACTTATACTTTTCAAATTTTAACTTATACTTTCAAAAACTATTTTTATTTTTTTAAAAAAAAATATTTTTTAACTCCGCCTATGCCAAGCAAGCATTTGCCGGTCCCAAGCCCGGATAAAGGAAGAGGGAGAAATATTTTTTTTTACTTTTAACCATTTTTTTTCAAAATTAAATTACAATTTTTTTATGAAAATAATTTAACAAAAAAACTGTAAAAAAAAGGAAAAAAAAAAAACCATTCAAACCGGGCCGGTCCGGTTCAACCGGCCCGAACCGACCAAGGCCCGGCCCGGCCCGTGGACCGGTTCGGCCCGGACCGGCTACCCCCTGGTCCGGTCCAGTGGGTCGGGCTGGACCTGCTTCCTCAGAACCGGGCCGGGCCTGGCCCGGACCGTTTAATTCTATGGGCCGGTCCTGGACCGGCCCGAGCCCGATCTGGCCCGTCGACTTCGGCCCGTGGGCCGGCCCGGACCGGACCGAATGCAACTTGAGTTCGTCTCCTACTGTCATATTAGCATTTAACATTGCAACATTGTTTTGAAAGACTTTGAAATGGGTGGTCAAAATCAATAGCATCACCATGATCCATACTATACATTTTTATAAAAAAAACTAATTTTAAAAACATTAATTTTCAATATCAAATCTAACTACTTTTACAATATAAAATTTTAATTAAACCTTAATTTAATTTCTTCCAAAGCCAGATGTAGAAATAGCTACTTCACCCAATAGAAAGTAAGATTGTTTGTAAGTATTAGAAGAAATTGATATATAAATTTTCAGATGTCAAAAGGCCACCAATATTCTTATAATATGATTGTTATAGGAGTATTTTGATTTTTTAGTAAAATGAGTAAAATATTATTTATTAATGTTCACAAAAGACTAGAAACGCAGAAGCCCCTCCCCCCCCCCCCCCCCCCCCCCCCCCCCCCCCCTCCTTTTCTAATATTTTATTGACGACGTAAAAAAAATAAATAAGAATTAAAGGTTATAGGCCTTCGGAGAAGTCGCATATATAGCACTGTCCTAAGAGTTAATCCGGGTCTATGTGCAGACTTTATCCGAATGCTCCTAGCGATAAAATTTTTGCTTTACTGGAGAAGTCGCACATGTAGCACTGTCCTAAGAGTTAATCTGGGTCTATGTGCAGACTTTATCCGAATGCTCCTAGCGATAAAATTTTCGCTTTACTGGTATCTTCTCGTCGCATACAACTCGAAAATAGCGACCTTAACTTAGTTCTATCCAGAGCATGGAAAGAAGGAAAAAAAAAAGTTTTATGTGAGCAAAAGAAAGGGAGAGAGTTTTTTCGTATACTGAGAGTTTTTCGTATAGAAGAAATGATGAGAGAACCTAAATTTCTAGGCTTCCAAAAATTGTAACTGATGGCTAGGTAATGGCACATAAATGTTGTAACGACTGAATTTATGTTGTAGAGAGTTTAATAGTAGGCACTAAATTTTCCAATGTTCAAATAATTTATGGGTCATAAACACTCCAAAAATTGAGGAGCAAATTTTTTTTTGAGGATTCGAATCGGCATTCGAAGTCCGCAGATGTGGACATGTACCACACCCATTACATGAGCCGAGCCAAGCTGGACGGTGGCGGCGCACATGTGGTCCATAAGACTCCCACACAATACTTGAAAAAACGCAACAAATAACAAAGCAATATATGAACCATTGAGTCCACACTACAGCTGATGTGGGACTATAATGCAAAGAGGAACATGAGCAAAAGCTCATGTGTGTATGTGAACACACACAGTCAATAGTGTTGACACAGTTCGGGTTTCATCGGGCGAGTCTGGAGCACGTATTGGACTGTCCGGCCTATTACACATTGTGACTCAACCGTGATTGGGAAAGAATTTTTTTTTTAAATAATAATATTAATTTGGTTTTGATGAAACATTTGGTTTTGTAGTAGACTCGCTTTGGATATTGGTAATAGTTGGAAAGATGACTATGAAATAAGAAAAATTTTATCAAATGTCCAAAAATCGTAAAAATTTTATAAAAAAATTACCGTAAAATAACATTTTATCATGTGTACAGAATTAGCGAAAAATATATAAAAGGGTACGGAATGACTTTTTGTCCTTCTAATTTATTGAAAATACCCACGAAACCTACTCTTCAAAAAAAAAATGTTTCGATTCTTTCTCTTCTTTCATACGCTGCTCACTTTTGAATATAGGTTTTCTCCTCCAAAATCTTCAAACCTTACTTCAAAAACTCGTCAGTGACTCTCTATTCGCAATCTTCACACCCGTTGTAAAATTACGGAGAATTGCCATTCTCCGTGTTAAAATGACGGAGAATGGCCATTCCCCGTGTTAAAATTACGGAGAATAGTCATTCTCCGTGTTAAATGACGGAGAATGGTCATTTCCCGTATTAAAATGCAGGAGAATAGTCATTCTCCGTTTTAAAATCACAGAGAATTTCTATTCTTCTTGTTAAATTGACGGAGAATAGTCATTCTCCATGTTAAAATTACGGAGAATGGTCATTCCCCGTAATAAAAATCCAGGAGAATGGACATTCTCCATATTAAAATCACCAAGAATTGTCATTCTCCATGTTAAAATCACAAAAATAGTCATTTTCCGTGTTAAAATGCATGTCATTCTCCGTGTTAAAATTACGGTGAATTGTCATTCTTCGTTGTTAAAATCACGAAGAATGGTCAATCCTCATGTTAAAATGTAGGAGAATGGTCATTCCTCGTTGTAAAATCACGGGAAATGGCCATTTCCCGTTGTAAAATCTCGGAGAATAGTCATTATCCGTGTTAAAATCACGAAAAATGATCATTTTTCGTGTTAAAATCACGAAAAATGACCATTCTCCGTTGTAAAATCATGTAGAATGACCATTTTCCGTGTTAGAATGCAGCAGAATGACCATTCTCCGTGTTAAAATTATGAGAAATGGTCATCTCCCGTTGTAAAATCACGGAGAATGACCATTCTCCATGTTAAAATCACGGAGAATGGCCTTTTCCGTGTTAAAATTACGGAGAATGGCCATTCCCGTGTTAACATGCAGGAGAATAGTCATTCTTCGTGTTAAAATTACGAAAAATCACGTAGAATGGTCATTCCTCGTGTTAAAATGCAGGAGAATGGTCATTCCCCGTGTTAGAATCACGGAGAATAATCATTCTCCGTACTAAAATTACGGAGAATGGTCATTCCCCGTGTTAAGATCATGGAGAATGATTGTTTTTCTTGTTTTTTAAAGAATATATTGATTGATATCATAAATTCCATTTTTATTTATTTTATATCAGTGCAAACAACCGAGCACAGTGACCTAATCGTCGGATAACTTCAAATCTCTCCACGAAGATAATGATGATGATGATGATAATGAGCGATGATCGGAGTTCGACTTAAAAAAAACACAATGAACTACAAACGATCTTTGCGATCTCTGTTGAAGATGAGAGCAATGGAATTCATATATCTCGTGAAGAAGAATAAGACGAAAATCGCAATCCAAACATGAGTTTGTGAATTCAAATACATATATATGACCAAATTTGAGCGAAGGGGTAGTTATGGTATTATCAAAATGACAATTTTATAAATACAGAGCATCTAAAGGAAATTTTGGAATATTTAACGTGAAAATACATAATTTTGAGTATTTCATAAAATTCACCTCGCGGGTGGATTTTTCATAAACACCCATCCTGAAAGTGGATATTTCAGCAATTTTCAGATGAAATAATAGTATGTATATTGGTTATAATAGTGTTTGGTGGTAATAACTGTAAACTTAGTATTATTAATAAATTTTGGTTGGATAATAGTCAGATGCGTCGTGGTTGTTATGTACCAGTTTAGTCTTTGGAAAAAAGAAGAAGGAATAATGAGAAATCGTCATCAAAACAACACTATTCAGAAGGTGAAAGAGTAGTATGAAAAGAACAAACGGTGTATGTTTTATCCTTATTATTTTTTGATAGCCAGATATGCATGCAAGCTAAGTTTTAGATTTCTGTGTTATTGGTCGTTGTTTTCTTGTTGTCTTTGATGTTTCCAATAGTTTTTGTTGTATTAATTGTGACATATATATATTTTTTATATTGTTTGTTGATTTATTGTTGTCTTTGGTGTTTCGGATGATTTCGACTTGTTACATACTCCTTTTCTGATTTAAGTCAAATAAAAATTATTTTAGATGATTTTAAAATAAAAAATAAAATAATAGTGCGATAGAAATAATGTATTCATGATCCCATCGTCTATCCGATGTGGGACTAAATTACTAACTCCACATCACCTTTAAAGTGCTCAATCGAAAACGAGATATAATCCAACAGATGAGAGAGTAGTATGAAAAGAAGAAACCGTGTATGTTTTTATTTTTTGATAGCCAGATATGCATGCAAACGAAGTTTTAGATTTCTGTGTTATTGGTTGTTGTTATCTTCTTGTCTTCGATGTTTCCAACAATTTTTTGGGTATAAATTGTGACATATTCTTTTTTTTTTATTGTTTGTTGATTTATTGTTGTCTTTGGTGTTTCAGATGATTTCGACTTGTTACATACTCATTTTATGATTTAAGTCAATAAAAATTATTTTAGATGATGTTAAAATAAATAACAAAATAATACTGCAATGGAAATAACATATACAAATATGTACTAAAGTTAAAATAAAAAAAAAGGATTATTTGGTAATTGAATCTCACATATGTATGAATACTATAGTTTGGATCTGGAAAATAACCAAAGTTAGAATTTAGGTTTCAAAATTACTGTTCACATAAGCTAATGAACAGTGATTTCGAAATCTAAATTCTAAAATTGATCATTTTCGAAAATCAAACTCTAATTTTGGTATATATGTGTGAGATTCTGTTCCTAAATATTTCAAAAAATTAAAGCTGTAGATGACACGAAAATGATTAATAACCTTCCAAGAAAGTCCAATACTTATCCTTCACGCAACCTTACAGAAAATACAATTAATATCCAATTGGCAGCCAGCTACAGAAAAGCAGTGCATTCACCTGCTAATTAAGAAAGTCATAATCCTTGTGCTCATGCTTTCGCTATATTATATTTCACCATTCACTCCTCTTCAAGATTAACAGCACCGCCACAGAAAAATAAAATAATTGAGAAAAAGAGAGAGAGAGAGAGAGAGAGGAAAAAAAATGGAGGGGATCATCCACAGGAGCGTGGAGGTGAACGGGATAACGATGCACGTGGCGGAGAAGGGGGAGGGTCCGGTGGTGCTGCTCCTCCACGGCTTCCCGGAGCTCTGGTACTCGTGGCGCCACCAGATCCTCGGCCTCGCCGACGCCGGATACCGAGCCGTCGCGCCCGACCTGCGCGGATACGGGGACACCGACGCCCCTCCCTCCGTGTCCGACTACTCCATCTTCCACCTCGTGGGCGACCTCATCGCCCTCATCGACTCCCTCGGCCAGCAACAGGCCAGTTCTAGATCTTTCTTATTATTATTTTTTTTCCTTCAATTCTTTCTATTATATTATTATGATTTCATATTTCATATACTCCTGTTCTGTTGTCCCACTATAACAAGTAATCAATCTTATTGCACGAGTGTGTTACGGAGTCATCCATAACGACTTTTGAATATGGTGTATGAAAAAAATATCTTCTTCCTGTATAGGACTTATTTAGTTAATTAATAAAAGTTTATTTACAAAATTATTATTATATCTATACTATTATAAGAAAGATTTAAAATGGTTCAAGATTGAGCCATATAAGCCGAATGTATATCATAAATCATTTCTTTAAAAAAATTAAATTTGTTATATGTGTTCAACGTGGAAAATCGAACTCAACCAAACAAGAAAATTACTTCACACATTAGCCACACATGAGTTATAAAAAATATTTGACTATAATTGGATAATGTTCTTATTATTCGTTAGTATACGTGCATTTACTAGTTACTACTAGCGTATATGTACAATGTGTAAAAAAATATTTTAAAAAAAATATGAATTCATTATAAAACAATGTCATTTTTAGGATTTAAACTCAAGCAATTAAATGCCTCCTATATATCATCTTAGGTGGTCAAATGTTTTATTAATTTTTTTATTAACTAGTAGATTATTTATAAAGTTATTTACTTATCTTCTTCTTATTTTTTTAATTTATTTAAATGATGATATACATAGCGTTTAGACGGTTTATTTTTAAACTATTTCTAAGCCCTATTATAATAGTAGAAATCCCTACTAGCAATTCAGTAAACGGGAAAAGATTCAGGACGACTTAGCAATTAGGCAAACGAAAATATTTGACGGCAAAAGTACGAGTATAAATTAGAAATATTGATGTTAGAAATTTCACATTATGGAATATGTTGTTAAATTTGATTAATTAAACATATTTTCACCATATTTTTTGTCCCAAAATTTTTAATAATTTATATAAAATATATTTAAAATTTTGCATGCTTTAATTTTTTGTATTAATTCGAATTTTTTTATAAAAAAGAGAGAGAGTATTATACGTTTCTGAAAAAAAAAATTGTATAATAAAAGTTTTATTCGGGTGATTTCTAACCAGGGTTGAAATATTTGGGCGTTCTCATAAATGATGGATTCTCAGTAATGTCGAGAATGGGATAAATTAAATATCAGTATGTGTGGACCCAGAAACACTTTAATCAAGTGCCTAGTTTATTTTTCTCCTAGGATAAGGACCTGTCACCTACTGTTGTCTTTGTGTTTTCATATTTTAAGCTTTTATGCATTAATTAGTCAGAGAAGAAGAAATAGAAAGAAAGGCAACATGTACTTTCTTTCTTCTTTTAATAACAAACTTGCTCCTATTTTTTTATTTTTTTTTTGAAAACACACGCACACACACAATTGGGGGGCTCGAACCTTGCCGGCCCCTCCGGATGTCCGCTCTAATACCACTAGGCTAGAGAGCTCGGACCTTGCTCCTATTTAGAATCTCTCTTCAATCTCACGGGTTCAAAATAGGCCACGTAATTAAAAATTACAAATCGATATTATCTAATTACCTAACGTATATCTATAAAATTCTAGCTAATTAAAATATATTTAACAACTGCTAGTCTAAACTATTTTTCAAAAAAATCAACAAAATACACAATGCAAAAAAAAAAAAAAATGGAATCAAGTATTAAATATATACAAAATTTTGGAATATTTAGACTTTGAGTCTCCAATAAGTTAGAATATTTATTTTTGTGTCTCCAAAATAGACATAATTAAGTAATACCCATGCGATGGTCCGGTTTCTCTCAAATTACTACATGTACAAATATTAATGATAATTAAAATTTTGTCACTCTCCATACTTAGTAATTTAATTTCATATTTTCCCAATTTAGATTAATGATACTAGTATTTAAAATAATATTATGAAAAATATCTTCTTAATATTGTTAACACCCAAAAATAAGATTTGAAAGAACAAAAATAACAAAATTCAAATAACGAGTAAGTTTACAAATACTGGAAAGATAATTCCCTCAAATAGTTTTACTTTTAAAAGGTAATCCCCTAAAAAAATGAAACAAAAAAAATAGCAAGTACATGTAAAAGAATAATAAGTTAATGTACACACCTTGCAAAGTTTTTATCCTTGCAAATTGAATAATAATAACTATGGGCCCCTTATTTTCATTTGTGACATAGGCTGCAAGTTGTTCTGCATATCTTTCCTTCCCACAGTGTGCATTTCATAGTTTTTCTCCTAGTTCTGCTAAATATTCAAGTCCTAAAGTCTAAATATTTCGACAAATTTAGTATGGAAAACTTATTCCCATATTTGTTTAGTTTTAAAAAATAATTCGCAAATTATGATTATCTGGATAAATAATTTACCCACAAAACATGTGAATCTTATTCCTTAAGAATAATAGGTGGGTATATTTTTTGCTCGTACATACAAAAAAATTGTTACTTTTTTCGTTTCTTTATCCTTTTTAGTTTTTTTAGATTTTTTTTTCGCTTTTTTGTTTATGTTTTTTTTTAGTCTTTTATCCTTTTTCCGTTTTATATCGTCATTTTTTTCTCTTTTTTTTTTTCTTTTTCCTTTTTACTCTTGTTTTCCTTTTTTTTGTTTTCGATTATTTATTTATGTATGTATTTTCTTTTTATTCGTTTTTTTTTTCATTTGGATTTTAACAGTAATCTGTTAATTAGTTCAATATCCAAACACTAATGTCTATTATGGAGACCAAACACAAATATTATAATTTATTAGAGATCTAATTATGTGTATTACGGAGACTCAAATACAAATATCCTAACTTATTCGAGACCAACCGTCTAAATATCCCAAAAAATTTGATGTAAGGAGATGAAATTTGGCCGAAGTTGTTGTAGGGAGAGAGAAAATGGAATATTTTCCTAGAGAAAGACAGTAGGTCATGTCTCTTGATTGCGCTCTACAACCAATTTTGTCAAATTTCGCTTTACAATTTTTTTATATTAATATACCATTTTTTTTAAATAAATATATTAATAAATTATTTATAACTAGATGCGTTCATATATTTTGGATCAGAGCTGCTACTCCACCGGCTAACATAGTAGCCAGCCATTGACCTCCTGGTCCGGATGGGACCGGAGATAACAGAAGGGGCCAATGAGTGACCGTCGGCTGGCGAGCCTTACAAACCGCAGACAAAATATTATTTTTGATTTTGGTTGGATTCAACCAAACCCTATTATGCAAGCAAGGGATTAAACATGTCCCATTTTTCTAACATATGCATGTTTCAATATATCATTGGATTGTCCAATTTTGGTGTCACGTTCTTGTTTGATCAACGCATGCACAAAGCAATTTACACATCTTAGAACGTTTGATTAATGATAATTAACGAAACAAAGAGTCAATTAGAAGGTGATGGTTCCTGGAACAACAAAGAAAAATGTCAAGATGCAAACTTCCAAACAAATTAAATCAGGACATTGCCAACGTAGTTAGAACAGTACTAATTTTGTTATCATCCTCCCTTCTTCTTCTTCTTCTTCAATAGGTGTTTGTGGTGGGCCATGATTGGGGTGCAGTAGTGGCATGGAATCTGTGTCTGTTCAGACCAGACAGAGTGAAGGCACTGGTGAACCTGAGTGTGCCATTCCGACCTCGCAATCCGACTATTAAACCTGTGGACTACTATAGGTCCCTTCATGGAGATGATCACTACATCTGCAGATTCCAGGTTAGTTTGTTCAATGCTCTTCTATAGTTAAGTTACCATGTGTTGCACGGACACAGACACGGCGGTTCGGACATCGTCACATCGCTCCCTATCGTGTCTGACACACCGATAGCATAAGAATGTTGGGTTTGTTTAGGTCATCTGATAGATTTTTGTTTTGTTTTCCTGTTACTATGGCAGGAACATGGTGTTGTAGAGGAACAATTTGTTCAGTTTGGCATTGACGCACTCCACAAAGCTTTCTTCTCCAGTCTCAATCCAGGTCCCTTCTTGATACCAAAGGAAGGTCTGCAGTGGCCCAAAGACCAAATATCGCTGCCATCATGGCTATCCGAAGAGGACATCAAGTATTTCGCGAGCAAATTCGAGAAGACTGGTTTCACCAATCCAATCAACTACTACCGCAACATGGACCTGTAAGTTTTATAGAACTATTCTTTATGTTCATGGGGGTCAGCAGGTGGAGATATAGTATATCCTATCTGTCTGGATGAATTTCGATCGGGAACGGCCCACGAGATTGGGTTGTCCTATCCAGAACTAGTTTTGGTTGTCCCTTGACCCTTATTGTGAGTCGTTTATGGAGGATCATCTGCAATCCCGACCTCTTGTAGGGTCATGTCGAACCTGGGGGTTGCCCCCAAGTAGAGGGGGTCGGTCATGATTTCGATGCAACAGAAAAGCGGATTATTCTTTCTAATTATGAACGAAGTTAATTAAAAAAATCCTTAACAACTAGCAGTAACTGTACAAATTATTGAGTTAGTCAAGCTTGCCGTGCACCTTCCATGACATTCACTTAATGGCATGGGGATGAGGAGGACTGTTCTGCATACAGTACTCATTCATATGCCATTAAGTAGATGGCATAGAGAGGTACACGAGGAGCTCGACTTACTGAATAATTTCTCTGATAACTCGGGACTACTATACGAGCCTCTGTACAATTTCGTTTGTAATTAATTAAGAATCATGAACCTCAAATTAATCTCTTTGATTGCATGCGTGCATGGTGCAGAAACTGGGAGCTGACAGAACCGTGGACCGGAGCGCAGATCCAAGTGCCGACCAAGTTCGTCGTGGGAGACCGGGACCTGGTGTACAACTATCCGGGCGTCCCGGACTACGTACTCAAAGGAGGTTTCAAGAAATATGTTCCCTTGCTCGAACCGGTGGTCGTCATGCCTGGAGTTGGCCACTGGATTAACCAGGAAAAACCACAGGAGATCACTGAGCACATCCGTGAGTTCCTCCAGAAGTTCTGAATCAATTAAATGCATGCATGCATGCAAACCATAATGTTACAATTCTCTTCCGTCTGTTGCACCTTAATAACCACATCAATGGTGAAAGCATATAAAATATATATGTGATATGTGATGGTTAATTGGCCCACGGTTTTGGCACGTCGTTACCTGGTTCAATCCCATTGATCCTCCTATTTGCTTGGATCCGCCACCAGTTGACCTACTAATGAAATGGCACTACGTGACGGACGGGCCAAAATTGCGAGCCAATCCCGTGGTAGAGGCGGATCCAGAAACTAAAACTGGAATGGGCTACAACGGATTCGGGTGGACTAGAGGTGGCTAACATATATAATAAAAAATAAAAAAATATAAGAAAAAAAAGAGTTAAAATTATTTTTTGGGGTGGGCTGGAGCCCACCCCATCCGCCCATGCCCGTGGTTCACCTAGCATAGTCAGTTGAGACCCTTGTTAGCAATCACCCGAATAAAACTTGTATTATACGCGAATTTTTTCGTATCTTTCATAAACGTATAATACTTGCGTAATTTTGACAGATCCAAATCAGTACGTAACTTTTAAGCATGCGAAGTTTTAAACGTGTTCTGTATAAATTATTGAACAATTTGGCACAAAAAATATGCTAGAAACCTGTTTAATTAACCAAATTTAACAACATATTTAAGAATGTGAAGTTTCTAACCTCAATATTTCTGTTTTTTGAATATTTGACCGAATTTTTGAACGTATTTTATTTACACTGAGCCGACGAATTGCTAACAAGGGTTGAGACTTCGAGGCAGTTATTTTTTTCTTAAAAGTATATTTATCTATGTTTACTAATTATAATTGTTTATTAAATTTAACATGGAAAATTAGGTAATTATTTATAGAGGCAAAAATTTAAGAGGGGTTGTTTTCTTTTTCTAAGTAGTAAAGACTAGATCTATACTACTATATAATAAGAAACAGTTCAACTTTACCATGAATTCTTGCATATGTTTACGAATAAAATTATTTATTAAAGTTAATAGAGACAACTAGTTAAATACGGAAGCTTTTATTTGAACTGGTAGATAAGTATAAAATAATTTATATAATAATAAGATAATATTAATATAATAATAAATTTTAGAATAACTAAGCCAACGTACTCTCCTTTAGTCGTTCTAAGTACCGAATACATTAGCTTAAAATAATTACATCAGCTATCTTTTAGTCTTCCTAATAATAATAATATATATACATGCATATGTTCAGCTGTGAGAGAAAATAGAATTTCTCGTAACTATGTTTATTTTCGCAATGGGAGAGAATGTTGACAAAGAATGCACATTTTGGTCAATATCATCTCTGATTCTCTTCAGATAAGAAAATGATATAGGTAATTATCGTCCTGGAATATCACTGATAACGGGGAATTACCATAATACAATTCATTGTGTCAAATACTTTCGTGTCATGTTATAATTGATGTTGCCGTCAATTTGGGTTGCAACAAAAGCTCTTGTAAGAGACTATTTGGATGACCTAAGGCCTCATTTGGTTCGCGGAATGGAAGGGAAAGGAAATCAATTTCTTGGCATTTTCTTTCTTTGAAAAATTACAATTTCTATTGATTTTTCTTTACAATGTTTGGAAATGCCAAAAAATTTAGAAACGAAAGTGAATATTTCAATGTGGGAAAGTGATTCCTTACTTGGATGGATGGAATCACTCACCCCTCTAATTTTTCTTTTCCTCAATTACTTTGACATCCAAACATAGGAAAGTAATCACTTTCCTTTCCCGCGAGCAAGTGTATTTGCAAAGTGAAAAAAACATTTTGTATGCGTCATGTTAGTTATTTTATGAAAATTTAACTTTTAATGTTTGAATAGTTTATATTTTTGTACCCCAAAGTGGTCTTTTGCATGTCAAATAGAAAAGATATGAGGAAGTAAAACGAATTATTACTTAATGTTAATTAACATAATTACTAAATATAATTTTTTGTAACGAATTATTGAATATGTATTAATTGTATAAAAAGACTCATTATAAATAGAGATTAATTAAATATTCTATTAGAATGATTCATTTATTATCAATTAAGCACCCGCAAAAAGATTAATTAATATATTAATCATCTATCAATTAAATTATTACTTATGTAAGAAATAGATTAATTATAAGAAAGTATTATAGGAAAGGGAATGGAGCAGCAATGAGGAAATTTCTTTCCAAAAAATTCATGCCGCCTGTCCGACATATTTTCTAGTCTCTACTTCAGCATCTGATCAACATATCAAGATTATTAACAATTTATGAATATGGAAATAAACAGTAATCCACCTGTCCGAGATCAAAGTGCAGGCATTGTACTGCAAAGAAGGAAACAATGCAGAGAATGGCTATATTTATAATAACTGCAACTGAGATTTCAGAAAATATTCTTTTATTTGCATCTTTCCTGTGATAGAATTTTCATAGAACTCCTAGAAAAACAATACAACAGCCATCATTGATAGCAGGAACTGGTACAAGTGTGTCTTCCAAAGATCTCAACTTCTTGACATTTTTTTTGATTGGTACGAGTATGTCGTCTTTCCAAACTTCTCAAGCGCTAGTTGGTCTTTGCCGCTTCTGAACATCAAAGTGGACATCTATGAAACCTGTGATGCCTGCCGTAATCTTTTGACCCGCCTTCACAGGACCAACACCCTGAGGAGTACCTGCATAATAAGCGCATGGATTGGACGTTAGTTAATAACGATATTAACTACGAATTTGTGATTTTAAAATTGGAAAAACATTGCATGTAAAATGTGGAATCCTGACCTAAATGGTATTGATTTCGACGATGCTAATCGTCTGTTGATTGAAAAGAAATGAAAGATTGATGGCATATTTTTCCTTCAACAAGTAGCTTTATGTATTCAATGAGAAAATGCTTGAAAGGCATTTCTGTTTTTGGTTTTAATTAGCACATTTTTTTAATTGATGTTGAAGGAAGGAAAGTTCACACTTGTGCAATCTTATCTAGTCAAATACTTGAATAGAGAAGGGGGAGGCTCTGCAAGCGGATGGATAAAATTCAGAAAGCTCTACAATCAGGATCAGCTTTTAATCTTGACAACACATACTATTTCCTACCATCACTTTAAATTTTTTTTAGATAATCCCATCCTAGAACTCCACCACTATGATAAAAATGTTTATCAGCCTCTTTATTCATAATTTTCCACTTTTTCATCTGCCGCAAAGTCAATTGAAAATATCACCGGAATTTGTGGACTTCGCAGTCAAAAAATCAAAGAAAGAAAGCACAAGAAGGTAATGAATAATTCAAATGAGTTGTCGTACCAGTTAGAATGACATCTCCTTCCATTAACGTCATGATGGAACTTATATGGCTGATAAGGAAAGGAAGCTTGAAGATCATGTCCCTAGTTGAGCCTTTCTGTCTGATTTCATCGTCTACCTGTAAAAGATAATATTTCTTTTTACAGCTACTACCAAGAAAGCAAAATGGAGAATGTATTTGCAGCAGATCTGTATAAACAGAAACTTATGTAAGCACCTTTAACCATAACTCCAGGTTGTCAGGATCTCTTATCATCGACTTTGGCAGCTGCAGTTAATATATAAAGGGAAAAGTAAATTTTCGTGAAGAAAACAGGGGACATGATATCATAGCTGTGTAAGATGACTTTTCCTGTAAATCCAAATATCATCAGTGTCCTCTTCAACTACTGACCAACTAACCTAACATTCCCTGCTAGAAAATGCCTAACAAGTGATCACATCAAGACAATGATGCAAAATAGCTGTTGTGTTGTTGTAGCACAGATATGAATGAGAGACGAACAGTATTTCAAAATAGATCATAAGGAAAATTTCACTTTTGCTCCCCTACCAAAAAGCATACACCAAATAGAGAGAGATGCTGGTCAAAAGAGCAGTGTTCAAAGGCTTACAACTTCACTAACTGGAGTGAAGGTATCCTGCCCTTTGGCCACAGTCCACGGAAGACCTGCAGACTGTACATATCACAAAGTTTATTATATGTTTCACAATAATATGCAGGAATTAGTGTTTTTATGGATGTGGTGGTTAAATTAGAAGTTCAATATATTCACACACAACTATGAACAAGATAGTAACAAATGTCCTTCCATCTAATAGTAGCCAGTATTTATGATCAAGCAACTAAATAGAGAACAATGTGATGCTACAATAAGCAGCTAAAGTACCAAGGGTAAACAATGGTACAATCAGATATAATCCAGAGAACTCTAAACAAGTAGCAACAACGTAATGATTGATACTTCCTTGACATGCTCACCCACATCTAGACTCCAAAGAAACTAAAAAATGGTTGAAAGTGATTTTGCAGTCGCACTCGACTAGTCCAAACATAATTGATATAGGGATTTTTGCATATAAGTCCCCCAAACCATGTTATTTACTTAAAAGTCCCTCAAATTACTAAAAATTGAGTTATACGGAGTTAACTGATGGAAAATGAGAATATTCCATCAACATAAATAGAATTTATTTTATTTGACACTTTTACCCCTCGCCTTTCCCACACCTTCTCTCTTCTTCTCACCTCTTCTTCTTTAATGACTTTTGTTCTCCTTTGGAAACCCTCACCACATACCAAGAACGTTTGAGATACACGTGTCCTAGGTGATCCTTCTTTTCAAAGTGGGTCATCATATTTTTTTAATCATTTGGACAGTTATTGTTATTTTGTTGTATGAGATCCTTTGAGAAAAAGAAAAGGTGGGGCGGAGGAGCATGAAGAGTGAAAGGGGGGAAGTCTTCTTTTTTTTTGGGTGGGAGGGAGATGAAGGAGTAGGAGCTGAGTGGAAGGAGATTAAAAATAGAGGAATAAGGGGCTATTTGGTTCAATTTTTGGGGGGGGCGTTTGGTTCAAAGTTCTGGAGGTTTGGGAATGGATTTTGAATTTCCTACCCATGTTTGGTATGTCTAGGATTGAAAATTATGAGAAGAATACGACGGGCTTCATATTCCCATTGACGTGGGAATGTTACTCTCAACCCCCCCCCCACCCCACCCTACCCCACACACACACATACGGAATAGTTTTACTTTTCTAGGAATGTCGTTTGTGTATTTTGTTTGGACGATAATACCCTCTTTACTTTCAAAATTTCAACTTCTATCCCAAACATGCGAATTTAGGTAATAGTAGCATCATTAAACTAATGAAAGCATATTTGTGAAACCCGCTTTCTGGATTTAGATTAATTATTGGATATTTAGATTAATTAGGATTATTAGTTTAGATTAGGTTATTATTATTATTATTATTATTATTATTATTATTATTATTATTATTATTATTATTATTATTGTTATTATAGATTAATTGTTAGCTGGATTTCCTAGAATAATTAAATGATTAATTAGTAACTATTAAATCCTAGCCCAACCAAAGCCCAATGACTTAAAGCCCACCAAACTAGGCTGAACCCAACTTAACCAATGACTTGACTCACTCAACCCAAACCCAACATATAACTAAACTCAAACTCATTCAACCCACAACCCCCACTCACCGCTCAGATCCACAAATCCCTCTCCACTACCAGCACTCCTCTCCTCTCCTTTACGTAAGTTTCCCTCAAAAACTTTGGGATCTCACAGAACCTTCACCATTCTTACTCCACTCAAACCCACACAACTTCCTCCTCCCTTCTCCGTTTTTCATTCCGGAGCCATCCCCGCGCTCACCTCGGCGAGACCTACCGATCCAGACCCCTCTCCCCCACCTTCCGAGTCCATCCCCGCGCGACCCCGCGCCAGCCCGACGCCTCCCGCACGTGTTCCCGTGCGTGTGTCCCGTCTCCGCGTGTCCGTCCGTGTGCGTACACGTGTCCGTGCTCGTCGTTTCCATCGTTCCCGGCGTTGTTCTGAGTCCGAGGCCTCCCCTCTGTCACGCCCCGACTCGCCGAATCGGTCGCCATCGCCTTGACTCGATATAAATCGATCCCCACGGGTCGGGACGTGATGCCGTACAAGTCTTTGATAGACTTGCACAAGGCAAGGATGTGCGCTTGGAAATTTCTTTTTGACTCGACGCGTTGAAATTAAACAGTGCAGAGAGTTGAAAACATAGCATAGGAAGAAACTTAGCTTTTCATTCATAAACTTGCAAAATATGTGCAAGGTCATATTTACATTACATATGCCGTTGCGGCTACATCTTTGAAATACAAAAGAAAGCTATCGACAAGCTACGCCTTGAAACAATCATCGGCGTTCCATACATTCATGCCCCTTTATACATTTGAACAAAAGCCTTCTTTCTGAATTGGGCATCAAAATACTTCAAAATAGGAGAGCTTCGTGCCGCCTCCCGTTCTTCAGCTCCAGCTTAGTCTCGAGCTCCCGCAGCACGCTCGTTACCTGGGGAGTTGGGGGTTAGCACACTTGCTAGTGGATGGGACGAACCCACTCGTCTAAACCGACACTGCTTATTAAGGATTCAGGCATACGAAGTGATCTTTCTATTTAGAACTATATGAGTTGCAGTTCATATCGAAGGCACATTTTAAACGATAACAACATAACCCATTTAAAGGCATTCTTACCACGGCCGTGCTCCTTTCCTGCACAAAATGTACATGATACTTACCACCTGCACAAGACAATAGATGAGCATGCAGTCTATCCTATATGCGGTCATTGGTGATATCGACACCAAGAAGGACGATTACGTAGCCTTGCGACGTGCCCTCCAGTCCAGGTAGCGAGCCTAACTGGAGGTCTCGCAATGCCTCGCACCGAAGCACGATTTCCATAATTTCCTCCTAGGCCGATTCGGTCCCAGGGCCCCGGGTACCGTCTCGAGGAAAGCTCACCTTGTGCACAAGTCGTCCTTGACCATGCGAATGTATGAACAGTTATATATGTATGAAGTAAATTGCATAGCGTAACCATTATCAAATCACATAATCATTCCTACTCGCGCAAGGGTCCTTTCCCCCGAAACCGTACGTTCTGATTTAGCATCCCGTAGGCACCAAATTCTCCGAGGCATGATGTACCGCCACCAAGGTTTTCATAGTTGTGTTTTGCATGGCATGAAATATAGTCTATCTATTTCTTAGGGTGAACCTATCGATTCAGAGTTTACTTTTCTAGGTTGATATATTATCCCGAGCTCTTGATCTTAGTGGCAAGCATACATCCCGTTAGCATCATCGATTTGAACGTTGAACTTTAAGAATTTAGTTGGCGGGAAGGAGTAGAAAAGAAGGGGCCGAAGAACCACCCACCTAAGGAGATTGCGCCGAGAGTAGGAGAACGCTTCGCGACGGTCAAGCGTCAGTTACACGAACTCCTGCAATGGCACGAGCATCGAATTAGAACCCTTCCTTCAATCCTTCCTTCGAAATTCTCAAGGACGCATTCAGAAATCGACGCGAAAGCACACTATCAAATCCACGCAACAATTCGTTCAGAAAGCCAAGAAAACCAATAAAACCAACGGCAGACGGGTTGCGTCGCTCCCTTTAGAGTTCCTTCGCCAAGACGCCGCCTACCGCATCTAGAACTTATTCCAACAGTAGTCGATCCATTAGTTGGAACGGTACTCATATCACTCGTCCAAATCGATTTTATTGATGCCATGGTTTTTGTATACAAACTCGTCGCCGAGTCAGACTAGCCATCTATGTTCCCGACCATGTCTGACTTGGCACGAGCCTATTACATAGTGCTTCGCCCCAACGGGAGCGGGGCACTACATAATATACCACTAAGAAAAAGTTTCGTCCCGAAACTTAAGAACAAGGGTCTGACCTTCGTCGGCAAAAAGTGAAGGGTACTTCTCCCTCATCTCCGCCTCTAGCTCCCATGTCGACTCCTCGACGGAATGGTTGCGCCAGAATACGCGAACCAAGGACATCGATCGGCTCCGCAGGATCTTTTCTTTACGGTCCAAAATTTGCACGGGCTCCTCCGAGTATGATAGATCGGCGCGTAGCTCCAACTGATCGAAACTAACCACATGACTTGGGTCATGCACGTACATCCGAAGTTGGGAGACATGGAAGACGTCGTGCACTTCGGCCAGGGCAGGAGGTAGCGCGATCCGGTAAGCAACGGTCGCCACTCTTTCGAGGATCTCGAAGGGCCCTACGAATCTTGGACTCAGCTTGCCCTTTACCCCGAATCGCATGACGCCCCGCATCGGCGTCACCTTCAGAAACACATGGTCCCCAACCAAGAACTCTAACGGTCGTCGACGAGTATCTGCATAACTCTTTTGTCGACTCTGAGCAATGCGGAGTCTATCTCGAATCATGCGGACTTTCTCGACGGCTTGTTCGATTAATTCTGGCCCGAGCACCTGTCGCTCCCCGACTTCGTCCCAGCAAATCGGAGATCGGCACTTCCTCCCGTAAAGTGCCTCGTAGGGAGCCATTTGGATGCTCGATTGGTAACTGTTATTGTATGCGAACTCCGCGAGCGGCAAGTGTGTGTCCCAGCTAGTCTTGAAATCTATCGCGCACAGACGTAGCATATCCTCCAGGATCTGATTCACTCTTTCTGTCTGGCCATCGGTTTGCGGGTGGTACGCGGAGCTAAGGTTCAACTTAGTGCCCAGCGCCGCCTGTAGACTCGTCCAGAAACGTGATAGGAATCGCCCGTCTCTGTCCGAAATGATTGTGGTCGGTACCCCGTGCAGTCTGTCGATCTCGTCGAGATAAATCTGAGCTAACCGATCGACGCTCCATGATGCTTTAATAGCGAGGAAATGAGCGGATTTGGTCAAACGATCGACAATGACCCAAATCGCATCATTCCCCCGCGACGTCTTCGGAAGGCCCATGATGAAATCCATAGAGATGTCATTCCATTTCCATACTGGAATGTCGAGGTTCTGTAGCTCCCCGCCTGGTCTTTGATGCTCGGCCTTCACCCGTTGACAGGCCATACACTGTGACACAAACGTCGCCACGTCTTTCTTCATGCCGTGCCACCAAAAGGTCGTGCGCAGGTCCTTATACATTTTGGTACTCCCAGGGTGCAACGAGTACTTCGCATAATGGACCTCCGTCAGAATCTTCTTTCTAAGTTCAGCATGGTCCGGCACGCATATCCTCCCCTTCATCCGCGTCATTCCGCCCCCGTCCACCACAAAGTCGGTCGCCTTTCCCGTCGAAATCAGCTCGTGCATCTTCTTCAGGAATGGGTCGTCCTCCTGTGCGGTCTTTATTTTGTTATGCAGGCTCGACTCAAGGTGCAATTGGGCCAATCGTGCTCCACGGTAACGGATTCGGAGTTCGATGCCCAACTCCGCCAAGTCTCGCTGTATGTTACGGTTGATAGACAAGCACCCTGCAAACATTCTACTTAGCGCGTCTGCCACAACGTTCCCCTTACCTGGCGTGTACTCGATAGTCAGATTGTAGTCTTTGATGAGTTCGAGCCAACGCCGCTGCCGTAAGTTCAGGTCCCGTTGAGTGAAGATGTATTTGAGGCTTTTGTGGTCCGTATAGATGCGACAAGCTACACCATAAAGATAGTGCCGCCATAGCTTCAACGCGAACACAATAGCCGCTAACTCGAGATCATGCGTAGGATAATTTTTCTCGTGTTGCTTCAATTGTCTCGAAGCAAACGAAATCACCTTATCCCTTTGCATAAGCACGCATCCCAAACCCGTCCGCGATGCATCGCTAAATATCTGAAACCCTTCTGGCCCGTCCGGAAGTGCAAGGATCGGCGCTGAGACGAGCCGTTTCTTCAACTCTTGGAAGCTCGATTCGCAGGCGTCGTTCCACTTGAATGCGACTCCTTTCTGGGTAAGGCGAGTCAGAGGCGACGCAATTTTAGCAAAATCCTTCACGAATCTACGGTAGTAGTCCGCCAAGCCGAGGAAACTTCGGATGTCGCCTGCTGAGGTAGGCCGCTTCCATTCGACTATTGCTTCGATCTTCTTTGGGTCCACCGTGACGCCTTCAGCGGAGACAACGTGCCCAAGGAACGTCACGTTGTTCATCCAGAACTCGCACTTGCTTAGCTTGGCGTAGAGTTGATGTTCACGCAGAGTCTGTAGCACCGTCTTCAAGTGTTCCACGTGCTCGTCCTTGCTCTTTGAATATATGAGAATGTCGTCGATGAACACAACGACAAATTTGTCTATGAACGGTCGGAACACCCGGTTCATTAGATCCATGAACGCGGCAGGAGCGTTGGTCAAGCCGAAAGGCATGACTAGAAATTCGTAGTGACCATATCGGGTTCGGAAGGCGGACTTCGGCACGTCTTCGGACTTGATCTTCAATTGATGGTAGCCTGAGCGAAGATCAATCTTGGAAAACACCGTCGCCCCTTGTAGCTGGTCAAACAGATCATCTATTCTCGGTAACGGGTACTTGTTTCGTACCGTGGCTTTGTTGAGTTCCCGATAATCGATGCACAGCCGCATCGATCCATCTTTCTTCCTCACAAACAACACTGGGGCACCCCACGGGGAGACATTAGGGCGAATGTATCCGCGATCCAGTAACTCTTGTAGTTGTGCCTTCAGTTCCTTCAGCTCTGCCGGCGCCATTCGATAGGGTGCTTTGGATATCGGTCGGGTGTCCGGGAAGGTGTCGATGCTGAATTCTATCTCTCGGTCCGGCGGCATCCCTGGCAACTCGTCTGGGAACACATCAGGAAATTCTGCCACGACTTCAGTCTGGGCCGTGCTTGCAATCTCCGTTCTTGTGTCTCGAACTGATGCTAGGTATCCGCTGCACCCGGAATGCAACATACGCCTTGCCGAAATCGCCGATATCACCATTGCCGACTTTGATGCTGCTCCGCACGAATAGGAGAACTCGGTTTCGCCCGGAAGGCGGAACACAACTCTCTTCTCCGCGCACTCGATCGTTGCGTGGCATGCACCCAACCAATCCATGCCGAGGATTATATCGTACTCCTTGACGTCGAGGACGATAACTTCCAAGGATAGATTCCTCCCCCCGATGCATATGTAACCGTCCCTACAAATATGAGTGGCAGGCATATCTACTCCCGATGGAGTGCTAACGCTAAGATTCATATCTAAAAGTTGCATAGGTAATTCATTTTCTTTTACAAAGTCGGCCGATATGAAACTATGCGTTGCACCCGAATCGAACAATACTCTAGCAGGCATATTTTTATAGAGTATACCTGTCACGACAGTATCGGACGCATAGGCTTCGTCCCGCGTTAGTGCGTAGACTCGGCCTTGCGCCCCTTGGCGATTTTGTGGATTCACGGGCACCGCGTTTGCGCCATGGGCGGGAGGCGTCCTGTTCTGGTTCTGGACGTCCCTTGGTGGATGTTGGTTCGCCCTCCCCATTCGACAATCTACCGCCTTGTAACCTAGCTGGCCACACTTGAAGCATCCCCCTCGGCAGTCGACCGCCAGATGTCCCATCTTGCCGCAGCGATGGCAACGTACGCCTGGGTGAGGCCCCCGATACTCGGTCGTGTTCTGGCACTTTGGCGCACCAGATCCTCCCGCGTCGTTAGGACGCTTGCTGAAGTTGTTGCGGATGCTTGATCCGCCCTTCTGCGACGTTCGACCGAAGACCCGCTCCATATCAAGAGCGGCGTTATATGATTCCCTGTACGTCTGGCATCTCTGGTTCATGACGTCCCGACGCAAATCTTCATTCAGGCCTTGCTGGAAGCGCTCGCACCACGCCTCTGCGTTCGGCAGAAAAGCCCCGGCAAACTTCGCTAGCTTTGCGAACTTCGCGTCGTAGTCTTCAACGGACAAGTTTCCTTGCTTCAAGGACATGAACTCCTCTTCCTTCTGTCGACGAAGGGCACGAGGGATGTATTGTTCGAGGAAGGCCCGTTTGAATCTCCCACGAGATCTTGGCACTGGGGTTGGACCCTTGGAGTTCCTGTTTCTTCGCCTCCCACCAGTCGTAGGCCCTCAAGTTGAGCTGCAACGCTGCGCACCCGACTTTCTTGGACCCCTTGATGTTGAGGAGAGTGAACACTCTCAATCTTCACTAGCCACCCCATGACTTCGTCAGGTTCTACTCGACCGTTGAAGTCCGGCGGGTTCATTTTCTTAAACTTGGTCATCTTGAGCAGGGAGGAGGAAGACACATGTTTTGTCTTTTCGGCTTGCACTTCTTCCTCGGACATGACGGTCGTCGAGTTCTGTTGCGTCGCTATGGTGCTCACGATCCTGGTCAGGGCGTCCATTTGCTTTTGTTGGGCGCTGACTTGGGCCTGGATCTGTTCCTGCAACTGTCGTTGCTGCATCTCTGACTGACGTTGTTGGAGTTCCATGAGGCGTAGTAGTCGCTCCATGGCCGATTCGCTAGGCGTCGCACCTTCGGTGCTATCGGTGCTAATCAATGTGGGGACACCCAGTCTTTCCGTCATTCCTACAAAATTGAGCAAACCCGTTAGTATTCTCAAAATATCTACGGGCTTATGTGTATGGAACGATTATTTCAGGCCGCATATGTCGAAAAGCATAGTTTTTGAAAAATCGCAACGGCATCATCTAAAGAAAGCATTTGGAAGGTCCGAGGTGTGAAACGTAGCTCTGATACCAACTTGTCACGCCCCGACTCGCCGAATCGGTCGCCATCGCCTTGACTCGATATAAATCGATCCCCACGGGTCGGGACGTGATGCCGTACAAGTCTTTGATAGACTTGCACAAGGCAAGGATGTGCGCTTGGAAATTTCTTTTTGACTCGACGCGTTGAAATTAAACAGTGCAGAGAGTTGAAAACATAGCATAGGAAGAAACTTAGTTTTTCATTCATAAACTTGCAAAATATGTGCAAGGTCATATTTACATTACATATGCCGTTGCGGCTACATCTTTGAAATACAAAAGAAAGCTATCGACAAGCTACGCCTTGAAACAATCCTCGGCGTTCCATACATTCATGCCCCTTTATACATTTGAACAAAAGCCTTCTTTCTGAATTGGGCATCAAAATACTTCAAAATAGGAGAGCTTCGTGCCGTCTCCCGTTCTTCAGCTCCAGCTTAGTCTCGAGCTCCCGCAGCACGCTCGTTACCTGGGGAGTTGGGGGTTAGCACACTTGCTAGTGGATGGGACGAACCCACTCGTCTAAACCGACACTGCTTATTAAGGATTCAGGCATACGAAGTGATCTTTCTATTTAGAACTATATGAGTTGCAGTTCATATCGAAGGCACATTTTAAACGATAACAACATAACACATTTAAAGGCATTCTTACCACGGCCGTGCTCCTTTCCTGCACAAAATGTACATGATACTTACCACCTGCACAAGACAATAGATGAGCATGCAGTCTATCCTATATGCGGTCATTGGTGATATCGACACCAAGAAGGACGATTACGTAGCCTTGCGACGTGCCCTCCAGTCCAGGTAGCGAGCCTAACTGGAGGTCTCGCAATGCCTCGCGCCGAAGCACGATTTCCATAATTTCCTCCTAGGCCGATTCGGTCCCAGGGCCCCGGGTACCGTCTCGAGGAAAGCTCACCTTGTGCACAAGTCGTCCTTGACCATGCGAATGTATGAACAGTTATATATGTATGAAGTAAATTGCATAGCGTAACCATTATCAAATCACATAATCATTCCTACTCGCGCAAGGGTCCTTTCCTCCGAAACCGTACGTTCTGATTTAGCATCCCGTAGGCACCAAATTCTCCGAGGCATGATGTACCGCCACCAAGGTTTTCATAGTTGTGTTTTGCATGGCATGAAATATAGTCTATCTCTTTCTTAGGGTGAACCTATCGATTCAGAGTTTACTTTTCTAGGTTGATATATTATCCCGAGCTCTTGATCTTAGTGGCAAGCATACATCCCGTTAGCATCATCGATTTGAACGTTGAACTTTAAGAATTTAGTTGGCGGGAAGGAGTAGAAAAGAAGGGGCCGAAGAACCACCCACCTAAGGAGATTGCGCCGAGAGTAGGAGAACGCTTCGCGACGGTCAAGCGTCAGTTACACGAACTCCTGCAATGGCACGAGCATCTAATTAGAACCCTTCCTTCAATCCTTCCTTCGAAATTCTCAAGGACGCATTCAGAAATCGACGCGAAAGCACACTATCAAATCCACGCAACAATTCGTTCAGAAAGCCAAGAAAACCAATAAAACCAACGGCAGACGGGTTGCGTCGCTCCCTTTAGAGTTCCTTCGCCAAGACGCCGCCTACCGCATCTAGGACTTATTCCAATAGTAGTCGATCCATTAGTTGGAACGGTACTCATATCACTCGTCCAAATCGATTTTATTGATGCCATGGTTTTTGTATACAAACTCGTCGCCGAGTCAGACTAGCCATCTATGTTCCCGACCATGTCTGACTTGGCACGAGCCTATTACATAGTGCTTCGCCCCAACGGGAGCGGGGCACTACACCCTCGGTACTCCTTCATCAAGCTTGGGTAACCCCTTTCCTCATTTTTTCCATCTTCTGGTTGTTCACAGAACCATTTAGACCTTCTGGCCTTAGGTTAGTTTCTGTAGATTATTAAACTAAGTTCTGTGTTTTGATTATTTGGTTTCTGTGGTGTTAAATTAGCAATGTGGTAATAATATACATATTAGGAAACTTTATACATGATTATTTGGTATTAATTTATTTATGGATTAACCTTAATAATTTAAAATATGGTTTAAATGATTTAATTGGTTTAAATAAAAGTTAGGATTATCATTTATTTTGTAATGTTAATTTGAGAGATTCTAAACCTAATAAATGATTTAGTTATTTTATTTACAAAATAGTGGTAAATAATATTCATTTAAAAGTTATTATTTTTAAATAAAAGTTTTGTTAGAAAAATTGTATTATAAATTATATATATTCTCCTTTTAAAATGATTTCTAATCAAAAAGGTTTATAAAGAGATTAATATAATAAAAACTAATATTTATTTAAAAAGGTTATTTTGGTAATAGTATTTAATATTAAAACCCGAAAACCTTTTTATATTAACTTTAAACCAATATTTTGGTAAGAAAACGTATTTTTGTGCATTTATTATTATCATCTATGTTTAAAGGTGGTTTTCTACATAATTTATGAAATGTCTAAAAGACATATTTTATGAAAATCATTCTGATTAAATAAATTCTATTTTAAAATGTTATTTAAATAAAAACTATTTTCTTACAAAAATTACTAATTTTGAGAAATTCATTTTAAAGTTTTTTTCCTATTAATTAATTTGTAAAGGGCATAAGCCCAGTTTTTTCTTTATTTTTCTGTGACCCTGTATTGTGTAGCGTAGCTTTTTCTTATTTTTCTGGAATGTTGATTTTGTCGTTAAACGCGTAGAATATAAAATGGATATATTTATTTTATAAAGAAAATTAATAAGTTTTCTCATAATAAATAACCTGGTAATTTAGCAATTCACATGTTTTCTCATTTAAAAGAAAAAGCCTAGTTATATATATATATATATATATATATATATATATATATATATATATATATACTTAAAATACAAAGTTTTGCAAAATTAACCGGTAATTGCTATTTTTCCCAAATTAATCAGTAACCGACTTATTTAATTAAAATGATAAACGAACGTAGTTTGCGACGTTAGACAATTTTCCGATAGATTAACTAAGTAACTTAAAATCTGACTAGGTCTGCTTCTAGATATTGTAACTAGCACACCTAGATTTGGCTCATCTATGTTTCTAAGTCAGGATTCTCAACTGTAGGGTTTTGAGGACGTATTTGACTTCCTCCCCAGGTACCGACATCATGTTCCAGTCATTAACAAAGGCAAGTTACGGTTATGTTTTCTTGCATTTTATTTAGTAATTGTCAAATTGCATGTTTAAATCACATTGCTACACGGAACCCTCTCCTAGAGTTCAAATATTGATTAATATTGATTGTGGAGAATTTGGAGAATAGTGTAACGTTTATGACCAATACCCTCCCATATTGCATGATTGTGCGAGCTTACCCCTCTTACACACGGGGATAAGCCGTATCGCGTTGCTAGGACGCTATTGTACAACCCAAGCCGGTCATAGACGATTACACATTCAAATCACATTGTTTTAAATTGTTAAATTGCTGAAAAATATTGTTCAACTGTTTAGCCTGCACTTTTCCATTATTATTTGAAATGTGAGATACATATTCGTACTTGCTCCCTCCTGACTGGAGACCCACATTTTTAGGTGACGTTGAGGATGCTGAGCTATTCTACAATAGCTACTATGACCCGGTATTGTATCATGTGGTATTGCCAGAGTCCCCCTTGGAGGACGCAGAACCTGAGGCCGATGAGCCGACCGTCTAGCTAGTTGTTTTCCAGTTTTCTAGTTTTATTGTTTTGGAGTTTTTTTAATTTGAATTCAGTACTTTGTTTCAGTTCTTCCATTTCCAGTTGTACTTTTCAATTGTTGAATAAAAGTTTTAAAATTTTCGTATACACAAGTTGTGACAAATGTATAGATGTGGTTGTGAATACCTGCATATAGAACAGCTTACTGCCGCCGTCTGACAACGGTGCAGGCTAGGCATGATCCGGTTCGACTCAAATAATTTTGGAATCGGGTCGTGACATGTTTTTAGTGGTGGCCCATGCAGGTCGATCAACAACTTAGGAGAACATATCTAGAAACAACTAGAACACTAGAATATTGATTTGTCACAACATAGGACCGAATTATCTATATATAAGTAACTATTTTTGCTTGCTTATAGAACGGTAGGTTACCTTGTTTATGCTTGTCCCTAAACTTGCCAGGCTATGAAGACAACCTGACCTATGCCTATCAGTCGGTACTAGCAAGATCTTGTTTTCTATGCATGACGCAAGAAAACATGACAAGAGAATCATAGTAGTAGATTGAGCAGTGGGAGGCTGCTCGAACCAAACCAAGACCAGAAGAGCTAATGATTCCTAGAATTATTGATTTGCACTAGATGATACCCTCCCGAAGCATAACATACTACCCTTGATTACACTTTTCTGGCCAATATCTTTCCCAAAGTCATGTCTCCCCTACGATACAATTTCTGAAAAATTGTAATCTTAATGAGAATGTATGTAAGGTGGTATTTATCAAGGATATATTGGTGATTAAGAATTGAAAGAATAGAATTTTGGAATACCTAGATATTATATATATAGATATATAATATACATGGTGAACAGAGAGTCTACTATATTCACCATGTTACAATATAGGGCCAAAATTATTTATTTTAAAATATTTTGGCTTGCTTATAGTTTTATAGGTTACCTTGCTTACGTTTGTACCTAAACCTTATCTAGATTAGGCCGATCGTATGATGGTATGTTTTACTGCCTATTTTATTTTCTAGATTTTTGGTATATTTTAGAGTCCCATGGCTTTCGGGATTATTTTCTTCCATATCTTTATCAGATTCTAGCATACTTTAGGATCCATACTCTTTCGCCATTTTTTTTTGGACTAAGATTAGATTTTTTTTTTTTTCAATCTCCTTCTTTAGCAAACCTATTTCCAACTTCTCCATTTGTTGATCAAATCTTACTCCTCTATCTTTATTTGGAATCTAGATCCAATCACTATTTAGAGTTTCAAATTCTTCTATACCAAACCTAATAAACTCTTATCTACCCAAAGTATTTCTACGACTAGTGTATCCAACCATTTCTCTTGACCTTATTTCCAATTGACTTTCTCAGAACCGATTTCGAACCGAATTCTTTTGGAACCATAAAGCCCCAAGGTTAATTGCTACCAAAGAATTGGTTCAACTTAGCTGGTTCACATATCTCCCAAGGGAACTATTTTCCGGAAAGAAAAAAATTCCAATATGGATTGATATTTCCTAAGTTATTCCAAGTATCGAAAATATTTTTATTTGTTGATTTCCTCCACTCAACTTGAAACCTTACTCTCTCTAAGAACTTCTTGATCAGTTCAGGGCCTTGAAAGCTTCCAAAACTCAATACTTGAGTATCATGAAGCAGGAACGATCAGAGAATTGATTTTATTCTATTATTGAATTTTCTTTTTGTCATTGGAAAACTTTTGAATTGTTGAGCTATCCCTTTGAAATTCTCATGGACAAAGTTAAGAAAATATTCAGTGACCTAATATGGCTTCGCACAAATGCGTCGCAACCATCTATTTGAATTATAGAAACTGCGAGTATACTGCAACCAGTTGCGCACTGGCGGAACATAGACTCTAAGTTGAAGTGATTCAGGTGTTGATAGGTTTTTGGATATTATTGAGACTACGTCCTAAATGCATCAAATTTGTCTCCTATGTTGTTCAGCCACGAAATGGATAAAGTTGATAGACTACTCGAAAACCTATTACTATTCAAGTTATGGAGCCAAAATTTCACTGCAGTCAGGTGCACTCTGGCGAGGCATGAATTTGAGGCAAAGTGACTTCGGATATATTTGGGTTTTCGAATATTATTAAGAGTATATCCATAATATGGTTGTCTTTTCTGCACCATCAAATTATTCTGACTGTTGTCCGATTAGAAGATTTGTATTTCTAGCGGACGTCTCCATTTCAGAAATCTCTTATCACAGCCAGAAAGAATATATTTCCTATGAAGTTCTACTTGATTTTCCTAGAAACTTATTAGGACCATATCAATCTCTTTTGACTCAAACTCTTTCAAGGTTCAATTTTAGGGTGTTGCATATATTTTGTGGATAGCTTTATATATTAATAGTTGATACATCTTGTGGATACTTTACGTATATAGTTGATAGCTATATGCGGAAGAAGTATAGATTGCTACCTATCCCATTTCTAGTAAGGGCATCTTTGGGATCAATATTAGTTAGCTAAAAGGTAGAAAATGTAGAAAAATACCTTGAGTAAGCCAGTCTTGAGAAAGTGGTACATCTTCACTTGTGACTTATTTGGGTTAGAACCGTTGGTGGTGTTCACTAGTGTATAAACCTCATTCAAACAAATGATGGTATTTGACGATTTTGAATTTTATTGAAGATAAAGGAAGACGTAGGTAGAGTTAGCAAGGAAAATATAGGATTTGGTAAGATTCTCCCATGCAGGAAGTGAATTTGGATAATATATAAACATGTAAATATAATGATCAAGTAAAAAAACACTTGACGAGGATCAACTTTTATGGTTAGATGACTACTATACCTAGAAGAGACGGATGTAGCCATGGAAGGAATAACACGAGCAATGGAATGATAGGTTCTAGAGAAGGAATAAGCAGAGAAGATTTGAGATAAGACCATTGGCATACAACGATGGATGAAAAATTGATTTAGGTGATTTATGATTCCATATATATTTTTTGTTTTAATACCTTGGCAACTGCCTTAATTTTCTGTAGATCCTGAGAGTTCAGCTAGTTTAGCGAGTTAGAGCGGTTTTTGCATGTGTATTAATAAGATTTTTATCTTGTAAGTCATTTTATTTTTGCATACCCTATCTTTTGACACTTGAAATAGTGATACAATATTATTTCTATTCCCCTTTGATTATTACTCAGTTCTCAACGAAAATATCATATCTGATTACATTCCTATCATAGCTATATTAATAATCACCATCGCTACCCTACTATCATATAACTTGTTGATTTTTTCCTGCGTCACAAACCCTTATAACCCATTCTAATTTGATTTGGAATTTTTTTTTAGTCCCTCATCTCATAAGATTCTATTATTTTATGCTTTCTCAGTAAACTGTTGACGTTCGTTTCTTTTCTGTCTTTTCTGTTTCACGAGACCTCGTTTGATTTTCTCCTATTTTATGATCACATTTTAATCATACCTAGATTTTTCTCGTGCCTAAATTTTTTTTATCACAACAAAATTTATATCTCTATCTCAGATTATATCTAGATAATTCTGATCGTGCCTATATTTTTATCATTGTACCTAGTAATCATGCCTAGAATCCGATCGTGTCTGATGATTTAAATTTCGCTTTTGATCAAGCTAGGTGATTTTGATTGTACCGCGGCCCTTATCTTTGAAATTTCGAGGACGAAATTTTCTAAGGAGGGAAGGTTGTGAAACCTGCTTTCTGGATTTAGATTAATTATTGGATATTTAGATTAATTAGGATTATTAGTTTAGATTATTATTATTATTATTATTATTATTATTATTATTATTATTATTAATATTATTATTATTATTATTATAGATTAATTGTTAGCTGGGTTTCCTAGAATAATTAAATGATTAATTAGTAACTATTAAATCCTAGCCCAACCAAAGCCCAATGACTTAAAGCCCACCAAACTAGGTTGAACCCAACTTAACCAATGAATTGACTCACTCAACCCAAACCCAACATATAACTAAACTCAAACTCATTCAACCCACAACCCCCACTCACCGCTCAGATCCACAAATCTCTCTCCACTACCCGCACTCCTCTCCTCTCCTTTACGTAAGTTTCCCTCAGAAACTTTGAGATCTCACAGAACCTTTACCATTCTTCCTCCACTCAAACCCACACAACTTCCTCCTCCCTTCTCCGTTTTCCATTCCGGAGCCATCCCCGCGCTCACCTCGGCGAGACCTACCGATCCAGACCCCTCTCCCCCACCTTCCGAGTCCGTCCCCGCGCGACCCCGCGCCAGCCCGGCGCCTCCCGCGCGTGTTCCCGTGCGTGTGTCCCGTCTCCGTGTATCCGTCTGTGTGCGTACACGTGTCCGTGCTCGTCGTTTCCATCGTTCCCGACGTTGTTCTGAGTCCGAGGTCTCCCCTCGGTACTCCTTCATCAAGCTTGGGTAACCCCTTTCCTCATTTTTTCCATTTTCTGGTTGTTCACATAACCATTTAGACCTTCTGGCCTTAAGTTAGTTTCTGTAGATTATTAAACTAAGTTCTGTGTTTTGATTATTTGGTTTCTGTGGTGTTAAATTAGCAATGCGGTAATAATATACATATTAGGAAACTTTATACATGCTTATTTGGTATTAATTGATTTATGGATTAACCTTAATAATTTAAAATATGGTTTAAATGATTTAATTGGTTTAAATAAAAGTTAGGATTATCACTTATTTTGTAATGTTAATTTGAGAGATTCTAAACCTAATAAATGATTTAGTTATTTTATTTACAAAATAGTGGTAAATAATATTCATTTTAAAGTTATTGTTTTTAAATAAAAGTTTTGTTAGAAAAATTGTATTATAAATTATATGTATTCTCCTTTTAAAATGATTTCTAATCAAAAAGGTTTATAAAGATATTAATATAATAAAAACTAATATTTATTTAAAAAAGTTATTTTGGTAATGGTATTTAATATTAAAACCCGAAAACCTTTTTATATTAACTTTAAACCAATATTTTGGTAAGAAAACGTACTTTTGTGCATTTATTATTATCTATGTTTAAAGGTGATTTTCTACATAATTTATGAAATGTCTAAAAGACATGTTTTATGAAAATCATTCTGATTAAATAAATTCTATTTTAAAATGTTATTTAAATAAAAACTATTTTCTTACAAAAATTACTAATTTCGAGAAATTTATTTTAAAGTATTTTTTCTATTAATTAATTTGTAAAGGGCATAAGCCCAATTTTTTCTTTATTTCTTTGTGATCTTGTATTGTGTAGCGTAGCTTTTTCTTATTTTTCTGGAATGTTGATTTTGCCGTTAAACGCGTAGAATATGAAATGGATATATTTATTTTATAAAGAAAATTAATAAGTTTTCTCATAATAAATAACCTGGTAATTTAGCAATTCACATGTTTTCTCATTTAAAAGAAAAAGCCTAGTTTTATATATATATATATATATATATATATATATATATATATATATATAAGTTTTCTCATAATAAATAACCTGGTAATTTAGCAATTCACATGTTTTTTTTTAAAAAGCCTAGTTTTATATATATATATATATATATATATATATATATATATATATACACTTAAAATACAAAGTTTTGCCAAATTAACCGGTTACTATTTTTTCCAAATTAATCAGTAACCGACTTATTTAATTAAAATGATAAACGAACGTAGTTTGCGACGTTAGACAATTTTTCGGTAGATTAACTAAGTAACTTAAAATCTGACTAGGGTCTGCTTCTAGAGATTGTAACTAGCACACCTAGATTTGGCTCATCTATGTTTCTAAGTCAGGATTCTCAACTGTAGGGTTTTGAGGACGTATTTGACTTCCTCCCCAGGTACCGACATCATGTTCTAGTCATTAACAAATGCAAGTTATGGTTATGTTTTCTTGCATTTTATTTAGTAATTGTCAAGTTGCATGTTTAAACCACATTGCTACACGGAACCCTCTCCTAGGGTTCAAATACTGATTGATATTGATTGTGGGGAATTGGGGGAATAGTGTAACGTTTATGACCAATACCCTCCCATATTGCATGATTGTGCGAGCTCACCCCTCTTACACACGGGGATAAGCCGTATCGCGTCGCTAGGACGCTATTGTACAACCCAAGTCGGTCATAGACGATTACACATTCAAATCACATTGTTTTAAATTGTTAAATTGCTGAAAAATATTGTTTCAACTGTTTAGCCTGCACTTTTCCATTATTATTTGAAATGTGAGATACATATTCGTACTTGCTCCCTCCTGACTGGAGACCCACATTTTTAGGTGACGTTGAGGATGCTGAGCTATTGTACAATAGCTACTATGACCCGGTATTGTATCATGTGGTGTTGTCAGAGTCCCCCTTGGAGGACGCAGAACCTGAGGCCGATGAGCCGACCGCCTAGCTAGTTGTTTTCCCAGTTTTCTAGTTTTATTGTTTTGGAGTTTGTTAATTTGAATTCAGTACTTTGTTTCAGTTCTTCCATTTCCAGTTGTACTTTTCAATTGTTGAATAAAAATTTTAAAATTTTTGTATATACAAGTTGTGACAAATGTATAGATGTGGTTGTGAATACCTGCATATAGAACAACTTACTGCCGCCGTCTCACAACGGTGCAGGCTGGGCATGATCCGGTTCGACCCAAATAATTTTGGGACCGGGTCGTGACAATATTTATGGAAAACTAAACAAATTAAGATTCCTATCCCTGTGTGAACCAAACATGGGAATGAAAAAATTAAATTTTTTGGACTACATATTTCCAACCTAACCAAACATGGGTATAGGAATGTTGAAACCCTTTTCCATGGAAAAGGAATAGAAAATGGATTCCTAGGAATAAAAAACTTCATCCAAACGAGCTTGGGAATGGGTTTGGATTCCTTACTCATGTTTGGTGTGGAATTTGGAATTGGGAGGGAATATAGGGGGCTTTAGATGCCCACATATGTAGGAAAGTAATTCCCAAGCCACCCCCACCCCCACTCCCCCACCCGCGGTAATATTTTTGATTTCCTAGGAATGTTGGTTTGGTGCATTAGTTACAATTTATTTTGACAATAATACTGTCAATGACATCAAGTGAATTTAGGTAATAATAACATAATAAAATTAATCGAATGGTGTTTATGGAAAACCAAACAAATTAAGATTCATATTCCAGTCTAAACCAAATATGGGAATGGAAAATTTGAATTTTTCAGGTACATATTCCCAACCTAACCAAACATGGGTATAGGAATATTGAATTCATTTTCCATGGGAAAGGAATGAAAAGTTGATTCCTAAGAATACAAAACATTTATCCAAACCAATGTTATAAATGGCGGCGGTCTCTCCGCACCGTTTCGATGGAGTAGGCGGCCAATGGAGGTTGGCAACATAGGCGGAGGTGAGACGGCGTAGGCGGGCGCCTAGACGGAGCAATACATAACAAGATATTTTGGCCAAAAAAATTTGTAAACATTATGGACCTATGATTAACCTTTAAACTAAAACTTCATAAATCTTCGTTCTACAACTTAGTTATGCATGGAACACCCTTAAAATATGCATATTATGCAAAAAAAAAAAAAAAGAAATAGTTGTAAAATAGTAAAAAAATGTCCAAAAATGTATCGACCGCCTAGGCGGTAGACGAACTCTCTCCGCCACGCACCCGCCTACCGCCGTTTAGAATCCAAACCCCCTCTAAGTATCAAGGTGGAGAAGACAGGTGGAAGAAGAAGAAAATAGGGAGGGACAGAGAGACTTTTTAGCCTACTCTACCCCGAGTTTGGATTAACTTTTGAGCAATGGAAACAGAGGGGGACTCATAACTTAACTATTAGTAATTTGATAAATAATACACAACTAACAAGTTTATGTTGTCTAATTTTTAAAAAAAATACTTAAGGGACTTTATGCAATAAGAAAGTAACATGTTTTTTGTATCAAATTTTTCTAGAATTTTTTTCAACCTAGTTACTATTAACATGCATAAGATATTATTAAGATATAATTAATGAAATATGTAGATACATATTTTTTTATTTGTAAATATAACTGTAAACTTTTTATTTTTAACAAACAAGTCCTTAAATTCTCCATAGTTTGACTTTTTCTCATGCTTTAGCGTTCCGAACAAGATTTGAGGCATACATTTCAACGGTACGAGCATAGATAAATAAACACATCGATCCAACCACATCTCAACAAGTCATTCCTACCTATTAATTGTAATAAAAAAATAACATCAAGTAATATAGTGGTGCACCTTGGCAGAAGCTTGTAATTCCCTTGCAGTCATATCCAATGCAAGTGCATACCCTGAAATTTTATAAGCAAGAAACTTCTGAACTGTAGAATCTTATAATAGCTACATTTCTAGCATCATCCAATGAAATCGCAACTAGTGAGCTATGAAATTAGTACCGCAAAATTCAGATTCTCAAAAGTGATAAATTACCACGTGCAGGGTTGAACGCATCACAGATGATACATTTCCGGGAGCGAAAATACATCAACTCAAAAATTTTAATGTCGGCTTGAGCAACGCAAACATTGGTGAGAATCCAATACCGAAAACTTAAGGGTTCCTCCACAAGGTTCGTCCATGGAGGGTGAGTCAGGGCCTATTCTATTTTTTTCTTCTTGTTTTTTATCCCTTAGTCGACACCAGAGTAAGAGTGGGAATTTCACTTGATACTTTATTAAGAATTTTGTTTAAATTTAAATTTTGACCCATTTGCAACAAAATATCCTTAACTTACAAGTTTTTGCACTTAACTGCCCTGTATTAGTTGACCACTGCCATTTTGGTATGGTGTAAAGGAAGCATTATGTGCACAAATTGTCCTGTGCTATTTTGGGATTTTAAAACTGCTAACAAAAATGCTTATAACTTTGGGAGCAACTCCTATAATTTGTTTTTAGGCTACTTTACAACTAAATACCCTGAACTATGTAAAATTGGCAACTTGCTACCATGAACTTTGAACTTTGTTTGCAACTAAATAACATGACGTATCGACTATTTTGCAAAGGAATCTGACAAAAGACTCTTTTTCATGTAGGGGAGGGGTTAAGGAGATCAAAGGGGGCGGGGAGGGATGGGGATTAGGGTTAGGGTTAGGTGGGTAAGAAGAAGAAGAAGAAGAAGAGATTGGAAATTTGGAATGTTTTTTTTGGTAAAAAGTATCCAAAAATTACAACGGTTGACGGTGATCTAACGGAAGGAAGTTGCAACCATCTTGAAAATTCACGGTGTGTTTTTTTATTACAATCCACGCACACCTACACGTCCTTATGGTTGGGGGGCTCAAATCCTGCCGGCCCCGTCTGGTGTTCGTGCTGATTTCAACATAAGCTACAAACGTTGGACAAAATTCATGGTGTGTTTTTTTATTACAACCCACGCACACCTACACGTCCTTTAATGGTTGGGGGGCTCAAATCCTGCCGGCCCCGTCTGGTGTCCGTGCTGCTTTCCACATAAGCTACAAACTTTGGACAAAATTCATGGTGTTAGCTTGCACAATTTCGAAGTTTCATGGTAGCAAGTTGCGACATTTTTTCCAAAGTTCATGGTATTTAGTGGCAAATTAGCCTTGTATACACATGCTTGGTGCATCGATCAATGTTCCGAAAATAATCAAACTCGAGAAAGGGACGATACCTCCGACGTAGTCCATGGCTTCAGCCGCGCCGACGTCACGGGCCTGGTTTCCGATGACGACGGCGAGCTCGACCTCGTAATCGAGGGAATCAAACGGGTGGGGGATCTCGATCGTGCCGCCGTTGGGGAGGTACGACGAGGTCGGCTTCAAGAACAGAACCGGCTCCTGAAAGAAGAAGAGGAGAGAAAAAAAAAAAGAAGAGAAATTTTGATCAGGATTGGAGCTGTCGATAGCCCTTCGATTGAGAAAGGAAGAGAATGGACTTTGGGGACGGCGTTGCCGAGCTCCTTGGCGTGGGCGGCATAGTTCCGGCCGACGGCGACGATCTTCGTTCCTGTCTTCAGAAGCTTCAACGCATTCGCCATGGCCACTGTGGGGATCTCCACAAACCCTTAATTTTGCCAGAAATTTTGTTTTTCTCTCTCTCTCTCTCTCTCTCTACAATTGATTTTTAAGCAGAAATCTGTTCATCGAATTTTGGACAAAGATTTGACTTTCCCCACCCGTAGTTATGCTCGGAGCTTGTGGTGGCCCACCCGCAATAAGAGCATCTCCAACCCTATTGTCTTGTTGAGTGTTGTGAGTCTTAGAGCATCTCCAACCCTATTGTCTTGTTAAGTGTTGTGAGTCTTAGGTGACTTTTATGTGACATGAGCCACAACACAATGTTTTGTTTATGTGGCAAAAATATATCTCAAAAGACAATGAGATAGAAACTCTCTCTCCAATGCAAAAGTATTGAAAAGAATAAAAAATATTTTTTCCAACTTCCAAGACAACTTTTAAGACAACTACTCATCTTCTTTCTTTTTTCTAATATTTTTATTCATAATTGATGACATGGAAGAGAAGACATTGTCAAGTGCATTGTCTAGAACAAGACAATCAACTTCACAATGTCTTCTTTAATTTTTGCCACATAAGCTTCACAATTGACTTGACAATTGCATTGGAGAAGAACTTTTGAATAAAATTTTGTCATTCCTATATGGCATTAACTTTTTTCCAAAGTCACAATAGGGTTGGAGATGCTCTTAGGTGGCTCCTATGTAACATGAGCCACAAGACAATGTCTTATTTATGTGGCAAAATTATATCTCAAAAGACAATGAGATAGAAAAACTCTCTCCAATGCAAAAGTATTGAGGAGACAATAAAAATTATTTTTTCCAACTTCCAAGACAACTTTTAAGACAACTAATCATGTTCTTTCTTTTTTCTAATATTTTTTATTCATAATTGATGACATGGAAGAGAAGACATTGTCAAGTGCATTGTCTAGAACAAGACAATCAACTTCACAATGTCTTCTTTAATATTTGTCACATAAGCTTCACAATTGACTTGACAATTGCATTGGAGAAGAACTTTTGAATAAAATTTTGTCATTTCTATGTGGCAACAACTTTTTTCCAAAGTCACAATAGGGTTGGAGATGCTCTAAGAAGTAGGGGTGCAACTCGGGCGGGAGTTGTGAGACTCGTCTCACAGTATCAGTATTTATATACGGATACGTATTTTATAGTGTATTTCGTATTTTCTTGGTTTTCGTAATGCTTTAAAAAAAATTCCTAACTTATAGATTTTCTTCTTGGCCGGCATACCGCCAGTATACCGAAGTATACCGACGGCATACCGTCTAGACAGATTTTCCACATTTTAGATATTTTCGATTTCAGATATTTTTATGAATAGTGTTTCCGATATTTTGATGAATAGTGTTTTGGATATTTTGATGAATAGTGTTTAGATATTTTCGTGAATAGTGTAGATGCACCCTATTACACATTGGATATTTGGTTTTGTTTCGATGGTTAGGATTGACTTAGATCTTCACATGGATCATGATCCGACGGCTAAGATTAATTTCCCCTTCTATATATATACCATTTCACTTTCTCTCTCCTCCCTCTTTTCATTCTCTTCACTCTCTCTCTTCATTTCTTCTTCCCTTCTCTCCCCCTTGGAGCTTGCCAAGAACTTAACCTTGAGGTCTAGAGTGTGGTTTCGTGCCCCTCTTGGTGGTGGAGTAGAAGATTAGGCTTGAAGCTTAACCTAGGCAAGTACATCTTGCCAAATCCATGAACCATATTGTTTTGTTGTCATTTTTGTTTTCCTTGGTATTAAATGCTCAGAATTTTCCCAAACTCATTTTGTTAAATATGTTTTCTTTATGATTCTCGTATATATGCACGTTTCAAATTTTGTTTAAGCAAGGTTTTGATTTTCTGTTAAAATCCAATATGGACTTAGTAGAAAACTTGGTATCAAGAGTGATACTAGTGTTACCATCATGGATCTTGGTCACATATACATATATAAGGCCCTCACCTAGTTTGTATATCATGGATTTTGAGTTTGGTGGCAATCGGAACTCGTTTCGGTGTCCCGAGAACCTCTGTTTTGGAGTATTTTGAGATATTGATCTATCAAATCTTTGAATTTTTGAAATCTAATAGTTCCATGTTGTAGGAAATTCAATTCTATGCAATTTTGACTTTTAAAAATCCGAATTTCGATTTAAAATGAAATTTTTATTGCCGAAACAAGTTTTGGCAAAAATCTGGATTTTGTTGTTGTTTTGAAAAACGGTATACCGTCGGTATGTCCTTTTTTGCACCAGAAACTTTCTGTCTTTAGGCCGATATACCGCCGGTATGCCGCAGTATACCGCCGGTATGCCGTTTTATGCTGTTTTAGTCTATTTTTGCCCGTTTTTGCCCATTTTTGTCCGTTTTTAATATTTTCTTCGATTGTAATGATTTTTTAACATGATAAGATGATCTTGCTCAGTTAGATAATGATTGTACACCCTATATAGACTTGATACTAGCACATGTTCAACCATTTTATGAAATGTACTTAGCCTTGATTATTCTTCTCCACATGTCATTATATGTCTTTTGATAGATTCTTTCTTACAAGCTATGATAATTGTTGCCATGCCTTCTTGCCTACTTGATAGTGACCCGTTGTAGTGCACTCTTGAACATGTTTTTTTTTGCTTACATGATAGTGGCTTGTCATGGCGCACTCTTGATTCCAGTACATGTCTTGCTTCTTGATAGTGGTTCGTCGTAGCGCACTCTTGTCTTGATATTGTCATGTCTTGTTGTGGCTTGTTGTAGTGCACAATCTTGCTTGTCTTGTCCAGTCTTGCATGTCTCATGTCTAGGATGGATTCTGCGGAATGCCACACCCGTAATCCAACAAGAAAATGTTAAGGACTAAACAACTAGCTTGATTACTTAGATCAGTGAGAATTTTCCAGTTACCTGTTGCCCCTTTTGGTCTTGGCAATATATATATACATGGAATTTGGAGCTATCTGTCATGATGAGCACTCTTCCAGCATACCGTCGAGTGGGGCACCTCTTTAGGACACATGTATCTTACTGCAGTGTGTCTGCTATACTTATTTTCTTTTTGGCTTGGACCATTCAGATAGTAGCAGGCAGGTACTGGACTTGGAATTCTCAGACTTGCATTTGTTAGTAATTAGGATTGTGACAACCCTAGTTAGCTAAAGTATCAAGCCGTAATCATTGCTTGGCCGTGATTGATGGATGGAGTCCATTCTTGTCTAGTCTAGTCTTGCTCCAGTTTATCTTATTGTAGTACTTAGCTTCATGTCATTTCTTACATGCTATTCTTCCTACTACATGCTCGGCTTCACCATATGCTCACATGCTCCAGTTATCTTACATGCTCACATGTCCCAGTTATCTTACATGCTCACATGCTCCAGTTATCTTACATGCTCACATGTCTCAGTTATCTTACATGCTCACATGCTCCAATTATCTTACATGCTCACATGTCCCAATTATCTTACATGCTCACATGCTCCAGTTACCTAACATGCTCACATGTCCCGGCTACTTGACATGCTCATATGTCTAGTTTATCTTTCATGTTCACATGCTTCCTTTTCCTTACATGTACACAGTTTACATTACGTCACATGTCCTTTACTTTATGCTACATGTTGCTTTACTTAGTGTCCTTCTATTCTTGGGATAAGTGCATTGGTAGTGCACGAGTCTCGATTAGTACTTACTTATTTCTCTCTATCCATTGCTATGATTTGTATGCTGGTTTTAGTTCATAGTTTGGCTTCCTTTGTGGTACTTGTTATTGGGGGTCTGACCCCACTGGTTTTGTTTGGTCAGATCTGATAGAGGAGCCTGGAGGATCTTTCGTACCTTCCACTCATTGGTGATTATCCGGAGCACCAGAGTACCTTAGTGGGTTTTCTATTTCATTCTCCTACTAGTTATGTACATTATTCTTTTGTGACGTTTAGCCTCCGAGCACGTATTTAGCTCGTATTTTGGACTTGACATTTAGCCTACGGGCCAGAACATGATTTGTATATTCTAGATTATGTCACGCCCCGCTCCCGTAGGAGCGATCGTGTAATGTCTGTGGTTCGTATTACGTATTTCTGGAATACGTGTACGCATTTATTCTTGTATTGCATGATTTTCTTGCTTAATTTTCTCCCTAGGCTTGGTTTATTCTTGGTTTGGGTTGGTTTGGTTCGGTTTGGGATTTGCTCTTGGTTCATCATGAACCAAGGGGTGAACCCCCTACCTACCACCACTTATATTTATTACCCCTTCTCCTTTCTCTCTCTTCATTTATCATCTTCTTCTTCCTCATTTACTTCCTTACCTACCAGAGAGAGGAGAGAGAGGTCTAGGCAAGTGCAACTTGCTTCATGGAAGAACTCAAATTTTATTGCTTCATTCTCTTCCTTATAACATTTTAACTTACTTTAGAACTTGGCATTTTCACTTTTCATGGCTAGATTCTTGTAGATCTATATTTACCTTATTTTCGGATTTCTTGGATTTTGATCTACTAAATCATGTTATTTCTGAGTTTTGAGGGTTCTATGTTGTAGAGAATCTCGTTCTACCCCATTTTGACCTATGGAAGTTCGGATTTGGGCTCCGGATGAAGGAGTTGTGGAGCTTGAGAATTTGGCTCTCATGGTGTTCTTCCTCTCAGAAATTTGGAGAAGATGAACTGTGCTTAGACTTGACTTGACCGCATGACAATTCATGCGGCAAGTGATTCGGCCGCATGAGACTCTCAGCCTGCATAGGCTGGATCTCACTTCCTGAGCCGCATGGGCTCATTCCCCATCGGCCGCATATGCGCCCATCTCCTTGAGCCGCATGAACTCTAGCACTTGCGGACCGCATAGGCCCTGATCTTCGAGCCGCATGAGAACCCCCAGACCCAGCCGCATGGACTTCTTAATCCGGACCGCATGACCCTGATTAATCCCAGCCGCTTATGCATCCTTTATTTCCTTAGCCGCATGGGCTTCTACTGAACCGCATGCGCCCTCGTCTCCCTGAGCCGCATGCGCCCCTCTTGTCTTGGCCGCATGGGTTCCAATGACCCGGGCCGCATGCGCTCACCTAATTGAGCCGCATGTGTCTTGCCCTTCTCTTGGCCGCATGATGTTGAGTCCCTTATCAGCCGTATATGCACCCTTCACTCCCTGCCGCATAAGCAGCCATGTTGATCCAGCCGCATGGGCTTCTATAAGTCGCATGCGCCTCCTTCTATACCCAGCCGCATGGGCTTCTATAAGTCGCATGCGCCTCCTTCTATACCCAGCCGCATGGGCTTCTATAAGCCGCATGAACCCGACTCCTTCCCCAGTCGCATGAGATCCATCCTGGCCGCATATGACTTAGCCGCATGGCTCTTTTATAGCTCTGAATATTGATATTTTATTAGATATTTAACGTCCATTTTATATCCTTACGCCATTTGTCCTGAACTTGAAAATCATGAATTCATTTGATATGTTTGGAATTGATAATGGAGCACGACCTGATAGTAACCCGTAATGGTGCACTCTTGACAAGTGACCTGACATGACCTGATAGTGGTCCGTCGTGGCACACTCTTGACCAGTACACTTGGCATGATAACCTGACATGATTATCTCGAATAGCTGTTGCGACGGCTACTGACATGACATGACCTGTGTAATTAATCCTGGACACCGTGGGCGATTGTGCTTGTATAAATAATCCAGTCCTGTCTTGCATCATGTCTAGGAGGGGACTCCTGAGTACCACGGTCAGGAGTACCTACTAAAATGGACGAAGGCTAATAACTAGATCAATACATTAGTCATGACGAGATTTCCCAGCTACAGGCAATCCCGTTACCTGGGCACGCCTTGGGATCTGTAGCCTGCCGTCGAGTAGGGCACATTTCCAGCACACTGTCATGTGTTGCACCCTTCAAGCTACCTAAGGGTACATTCGTTTCCTGGATGATGTACCCACCTGAATTCAACTCTAAATCTTTTAACCCGGGTAACCTGGATGGTCTGCAGGGCTTGTGGCTGTGGAATAATCTCACTGCATCTTGTTAGTAATTAGGCTTGTGACAATCCTAGTTAGTTAAAGTATCAAGCCGTAATTCTTGTTTGGCCGTGAAGTGATTGGATGGAGTCTAACCAGTCTAGTCTTGCCCTGATCCTATTCCAGATTATTGAATGACCAGAATGCTTGTATTTATTTTACCGATAAATGGTGAGAATTCCAAGTTCTGTTCAGACGAAGGGTTACAATCCCGGTCCTTGTTTGGTTTACGGGTTGTAACCTGGTTATCTGAATAGTTCCATGGTTATCTCGTCGTATATCATCCTGATGCATTTTCTTATTTCCAGTTCTTACTTTTATTTATATCTTGTGCTGATTGATGGTTTTAGTTCCTAAGTGAAGCTTCCTTTGTGGCACTTGCTCTTTCTGGGATCTGACCCAGCTGGTTTTGTATGGCCAGATTTCAGAGCAGCTCCAGAGGATCTACCGCTCTTCCAGCCCGATGGTGAACACCAGACGTAACCAGGGCAACGAGTGGGTTATTTTTGGCTCTCCCACTCTATTGTAAAAATATTCTTTTGAAGCATTTAGCCGACGAGCACCTGTTTAGCTCGATTGCGCTTTACTTACTGTCTGCCTACGGGCTGTAACATGATTGACAGATCCTAGGGTTGATCATGTATGACTAAACTCTTGCTAGTCCTAACTTTCGTAACGACGAGCTTCATGATCAGCTGAATATGTAATATTTGGGACGCCTTACTATTGTATATTTAATGATCATACTTCTTGTAACATTTACTTACTTGCTTGTGATTGAGACACTAGGCTTGTTCATGACCATAGGAGACTGTTGGCTTGTAGTAAACCCTCATGTATCTAGACAGCCGTGACCGTATAGCGAGATGGATCCCATTTCATATACGTAGCTGGCTATGTCTGCCCCCGCTCTCCAGTATTCTGGTTCTGGGGCGTGACAGATCGTCCTCGCTAAGGCGTGATGCCGCACGGGCCTAGGTTGCGCCCGTACAAGGCCAAGTCCAGAAACGGCCGATTTGAGCTAGGCCACAGAGTCGCACAGAGTGTCCCCATTTGCAGAAGAAAGCAAATGAACACAAGTTGAAGCGAATTCAAACTCTTTTATTGATTTTTAAGAAGTTTACAAGCGGCGGTAGGCCGATATTACAAATCGCTCAAGCTCTCTCTCTCTCTCTCTGAAACATAAAAGGCGTGCCAAGTGGCTTACAAGATGGAATGATTCATGGCGATGTTCCGATACATTATGTCCCATATATGGTGCTTCAGCTCCTTGCAACGCTCCAAGGCTCCAGAGATAACTCCGCGCCTTAGCACGTTCGATGGAAGCTCTGCACCCACCGACTTCTCCTGCTTCCTGCAAGCAGACTGTGGGGTTATCAGTACATTATTATGCACTGGTGGGGAGGCTAGCTCGCCCACAATGCCATCATTACCAAACACGTTCTATTTACTTTTTGAGCATCTCTATCATTCATTGTCTTTCTAATCTTGCCTTAGGGTCAATTTCATGGCATATGTCATAACCTATCCCGTGTTGCCAAATTCAAGTGTCGTATGGAAATACATGCACGACTTACCCATACTTACCGTCCGGCCTTTCCTGTCCAACGTAAACCAAATTAGTCAACAATTCATATGAAATAACTTAACGTAGTTCATGAAAGCATTCAATGTAAAGTGCGTGTCCTTGTCTCGGGTTCTAGCATGTCGTAGGCACGTCTTTTAACTCGTTTGCCCGAAGTACTCTTGATCATTTGGTGTGTCATATTCAAGCATATTCAGAAGGCACTTCATTTAGTTAACTTAGACTACTTTGATTTCAATGCAAGGACTTGCACGTGGATTGCCACCAGCAAAGCCCACTTAAATCTATATGCACCGGTCGCTGGCATCACAAGCCATTTTGGACATATTCTCCTTTGGTAATTTCTCACCTATCACTGTGTGCGGCTGGTTCACATCTGATAGTCTCTTGAAATTACCCCGCACTTACGTCTCCTGGGTGGCTGTAATGCCTGTAGTTCGTATTACGTATCTTGGAATACGTGTACGTATTTTTATCTTGTATCGCATATCTCATGGCTTGGCTCGGTTTATTTTGGGTTGGTTCGGCTAGGCTTGGGTTGCCTTGGTTCATCATGAACCAAGGGGAGAACCCCTACCTACCACCACCACCCTCATTTATATTTCCACCTAACTCTCTCTCTCTCTTCATTTTATTCTTCTCCTTCACTTCTTCTTCTCCACCATTTACTCTTCCACCTACCAGGAAAGAGAGCTAGGCAAGTGCAAACTTGCTTCATGATGGATCTCAAGTTTTATTGTTCCATTCTCTTCCTTACTTGATTCTAAGCCTCTTTAGAACTTGACATTTTTGGATTTGATGGATGGATTCTTGTAGATCTAAGTTTGTAACTTTTCGGTTTTCTTAGTTTTGATCTCTAAAACTTGGTTATTTTCGAAAACTAGTGTTTTTATGTTGTAGAGAATTCAATTTCATGCGGTTTTGGCTTTTGTTTCGCTTGATTTCGAGTTCGGATGAGGAAGTTATGGCCAAAAGCAATTCTGATCATTTCAATTTCATCTGCAGCATGAACCGCATGTCGCAGTAGGCGCATATGATGTCGCAGTTGAGCCGCAGGAGCCGCATGTCGCAGTAGGCGCATATGATGTCGCAGTTGAGCCGCATGAGTCGCATGTCGCAGTAGGCGCATATGATGTCGCAGTTGAGCCGCAGGAGCCGCATGTCGCAGTAGGCGCATATGATGCCGCATGAACCGCATGTCGCAGTAGGCGCATATGATGTCACAGTTGGGCCGCATGAGCCACATGTCGCAGTAGGCGCATATGATGTCGCAGTTGAGCCGCAGGAGCCGCATGTCGCAGTAGGCGCATATGATGTCGCAGTTGAGCCGCATGAGCCGCATGTCGCAGTAGGCGCATATGATGTCGCATGAACCGCATGTCGTAGTAGGTGCATATGATGTCGCAGTTGAGCCGCATGAGCCGCATGTCGCAGTAGGCGCATATGATTTCGCAGTTGAGCCGTATGTCGCAGTAGGCGCATATGGTGTCGCGAATGAGCCGCATGAGGCGCATATCGCAGTAGGCGCATATAGTGTCGCGAATGAGCCGCATGGGGCGCATGTCGCAGTAGCCGCATATGATGTCGCTGAATAGGCCGCATAATGCCTATTTTGGCTATTTCTAACTGTTATATGTCCTAATTGACTGAATTATGGCTCGAACTTCTTCCAACTCCCAACGTGGAAGTTGTAGATCTTTCCTTGGCATCAAGAATATGTCACTAGTTATTTTATGCAAGTTTCTCTCATTCATGATATTGTAAGAATAGAACACGATAGTGGCCCGCTGTGGCGCACTCTTGACCAGTAGACTGACATGATATATCTCGGCATGCTGTTACGACAGCTAGCCTGACATGACAAGTATAAAAGACTTGGACACCGTGGGCGATTGTGTTTGTACAAATAAACTAGTACTGTCTTGCATCATGTCTAGGATGGGGACCCCTGAGTACCACGGTCAGGGGTACCTACTGAAATTGACTAAGGATAATTAACTAGAATGATTCAGTAGTCATGAAGAGATTTTCAGCTACAGGCAATCCCGTTATCTGGGCGCATTTAGTGGACTTGTAGCCTACCGACGAGTAGGGCACATTTCCAGCACACAGTCACGTGTTGCATTCTTCCTAAACGGACATTCGACCTGGATAACCGGATGGTCTGCATGACTTGTGGCTGTTGGGATAATCTCATTGCATCTTGCTAGTAACTAGGCCTGTGATAACCCTAGTTAGTTAAAAGTATCAAGCCGTACTCTTGATTGGCCGTGATTGATTAGATGTACTTTATTCCAGCTTAGTCTTATCCTGATCCTGTGCAAGATTGTGACATGACATGATTATTGATGCTTGCCTTAACAATAACGATCGGCGGTCCAGTTCTGTTCAGGCGAAGGGTTACAACCCCGGTCCTTATTTGGTTTAAGGGTTGTAACCTGGCTCCCGGAGCAGTTCTGTGTCCTCTCTTCGTTTATTGTCTTATTGCAACCCCATGCTATGTTCGTCATGTTTTACCTTACCTTAATACCATGATTATTTATACTGGCCTTAGCAATAAAGATCAGGGGTCCAGTTCTGTTCAGGCGAAGGGTTACAACCCCGGTCCTTATTTGGTTTAAGGGTTGTAACCTGGCCCCCGGAGCAGTTCTGTGTCCTTTCTTCGTTTATTGTCTTCACTGTACCAATAGTATTTGAGACGGGTTTCTATTCAGGTGAAGGGCTGCAACCCCGGTCCTTGTTTGGTTTAAGGGTTGTGACCTGGCTACTTGAATAGTTTCCTCGTACTCAGTTTACTGTTGTTATCTCTATTATTATCACTTCTTTATTTATTATCTTTAATATTCTATTGTGATATGCTGGTTTTAGTTCCTAAGTGAAGCCTCCCTTGTGGCACTTGCTCTTTCTGGGGTCTGACCCAGCTGGTTTTGTGTGGCCAGATATCGGAGCAGCACCAGAGGATCCACCTGTCTTCCAGCCCGATGGTGACCACCAGGCGTAACCAGGGCAACGAGTGGGTTTCTTTTGTCCTCCCACTCTATTTGTAAAATTATTCTTTTGAGGCGTTTAGCCGGCGAGCACGTGTTAGCTCGTATTGCACCTTTATTTACTGTCCGCCTACGGGCTGTAACATGATTGACAAATCCTAGGGTTGATCATGTATTAACTAAAACTCTTGCTAGTCCTGACATTTTGTACGACTAGCTTCATGATCATCCAATATGTAATGTATGGGATGTCTTACTATTGTATATTGATGCTCTAACATCTTGTGACTGTTACTGCTTGCTTGTGATTGAGAGAATAGGCTTGTTCTTGACCATAGGAGACTGATGGATTGTTGTTAAACCCTCATATATCTAGACAACCGTGACCGTATAGTGACGTGGATTCCATTTCATTATACGTAGCTGGCTATGTCTGTCCCCGCTCTCCAGTATTCTGGTTCTGGGGCGTGACATGGTTTTAGTGGTGGCCCATGCAGGTCATGTAAATCAAGATATATGAGGGTTTACCGAATAGATGTCTCAATCAGTATTCGCCCTTGATCTCTGCTCGTATCTTCAAATCCCTGAGAATCTTGACCTGATCACATGCTTGTATCGTTGATCTGTCATGGTCCTTCCTTATTGTTTCCTATGTCGTCTTCTTCAGCGGCATTGTTCCTAGACCTGCCGATCAGCAAGGTGGCGCACCTCCAACGGACCAGCAGCAACCTGGAGATCAAGCCCAGCATTCGGGAGTAGCCTCCAGAATCATGCCTACCGAAGGAGAACCACTAGTTCATCCCGTCCAGCCTGCAGAGCCTGATGATGGCACTTTGGTGGGTCTCATCAGGTCATTATTAGCTTCCCAAGATCGTCGAGGAGATGCCTTGCACCAGGCGGTGGCAGACGCTTTGACCAGAGGAGGTCATCAGGATAATAGCGCGGCCAACAGCTTCAAGCGCTTGAACCCTCCCTTCTTCGACGGCAGTGAAGATGCGATCGCTGCAGATGCATGGCTTCAGGACACAGAGGTGATTCTAGAAGCAGCCAGGACTCCAGAGAACGAGAAGGTGGCCGTGGTGCGCCTGCAGTTATTGGATCTTGCCCGCAGCTGGTGGGCAGCGCAGGCCGATGGATTAGTGGCCCCTATTTCATGGGCAGTATTCAGGGAGAGATTCCAGACCAAGTATTTTGATGCTGTAGCTCGGTACGATCTACAGACGAGGTTCACCAATCTGAAGCAGATGGGCAGGACGGTCGATGGATATGCGACCGAGTTCTCCAGGCTTAGTCGGTTTGCTCCCACCTTGGTAGCGACCGAGTTCGATAGAGCCCAGCGGTTCCAGCAGGGGCTCCACCTAGAGATTTTATTGGCGGTGGAGCAGTTTGAGCATCAGACTTTTGATGCAGTGTTGAGAGCGGTCCGGAGGCATGAGTATACCTCCCAGAGGATCGTGGATAGGACCGGAGGTCGGAAGCGATCTCATGGCCAGATGAATCAGTCATCAGCACCAGCCCCGGCAGCCAGGGCTTTGACCATTGGAGCTCCGAGGCGGGCGGCCTCAGTGACGTCGGTTCAGCATTCTGCCCCGACGCACCCTCAGCAGCAGAAGCAGAAGCAGTCTTCCGCAGTAGGATGTTCACACTGCAGGAAGCCAGGGCATGTGGTATCGGAGTGTCGCGGAGCACAGGATTTGTGCTTGGTTTGTGGTGCCCCGGACCACAGGGTTGGGAATTGCCCGAACAGGGGGAGTTCATCGGCCTTATCTAGTCCTTCAGGTAGAGGACCAGCACCAGTCCAGCAGCAGCAGCAGCTGCAGTACCCGTTCCCGAGGCCATTGCCGACGCAGGCCCAGGCATTCCAGCAGCAGAGACCGCAGCAGTATGCCCAAGCCCAAGCCCTGATCCAGAGCAGGCAGAGGAATTTTCAGCAGAGGGGACCCGCACCCAGGGGACATGGTCAAGTGCTGGCTTTAACCATGGGAGAAGAAGGAATAGCACTAGGTGAGGTGGTGGCAGGTACTATTCTCGTCAACACCTTTCCAGCTTCAGTATTATTTGATTCTGGTGCCTCGCATTCATTTATGTCTGCATGATTCGCGACACGGGTAGGATTGGAGCCCGAGTCATTATCAGTGAGGCTCAATATACTTACTGGTAATGGACTTGTAGGAGTAGATAGAGTATTTTTCTCGTGTCGGATCGTAGTTAGCGGTAGAGAATTTCTCGCTAGATTGATAGAGTTTCCGATGGCCGATTATGATGTGGTCTTAGGGATGGATTGGTTGAGGGACCAGTATGCTAGGATAGACTGCCACATTGGCAGGGTTATTTTTAGCATTCCAGGCGAGCCGGAGTTTTCTTTCTCCCGAGGCGAAGTTGAACCTTCTCCTTCAGTGTTGCGGATGGCAGTGGCAGTAGTACAGTTACCTCGGATAGTCGAAGAATTTTCAGATGTTTTCCCAGAAGAGCTTCCAGGGATGCCGCCAGAGCGAGAGATCGAGTTTACCATCGACTTGATTCCCGGGACAGCCCCAGTGTCAGAGAGAGTCTACAGGATGGCGCCATCAGAGCTGGAGATATTGTACAAGATGATTGAAGAACTCAGAACCAAGGGATTCATTCGTGCTAGTGGATCGTCTAGGGGAGCCCCGATGCTTCTTGTGAAAAAGAAGGATGGTACATCCAGATTATGTGTAGATTATCGTACCTTGAACTCAGTGACAATCAAGAACAGATACCCTCTCCTGAGGATAGATGACTTGTTTGATCAACTCAGAGGGGCGTCAGTATTTTCGAAGATTGACTTGCGGTCAGGATACCACCAGATTAGAGTCAGAGAGCAGGACATCCCGAAGACAGCTTTCAGATCGAGATATGGGCATTGGGAGTTCCTTGTGATGCCATTTGGAGCAACCAATGCGCCGGCAGTATTCATGGACCTCATGAATCGCATCTTCATGCCATATTTGGATCAGTTCGTGATTGTATTCCTAGATGACATCCTGGTCTACAGTAAGAGTGAGGCGGAGCATGAGCAGCATCTTCGAGTTGTCCTCCAGATTCTCAGAGAGCACCAGCTGTATGCCAAGTTCAGTAAATGCGAGTTCTGGCTCGATCGCATTTCGTACTTGGGTCATATCATCACCAGAGGAGGAGTAGAAGTGGATCCCCAGAAGATCGTGGCCATTGAAACGTGGCCGGTACCTAGCACAGTGGCAGAAGTCCGTAGTTTTCTTGGCTTAACCGGCTACTACCGGCGATTTGTTTCAGACTTTGCTCGAATTTCAGCGCCATTGACCCAGTTGACCCGCAAGGATGTGCAGTTTGCTTGGACAGCAGAGTGCCAGGATTCTTTTGAGAGGTTGAAGCGAGGCTTGATGACGGCTCCTATTCTCACGCTTCCAGATGGAACTGGAGGATTCTCAGTGTATTGTGATGCTTCGGGCAGAGGTTTAGGATGTGTTCTGATGCAGCATGGGAAGTTAATAGCTTATGCGTCGCGACAACTTCGTGATCATGAGAGGAATTACCCAACCCATGACTTGGAGCTGGCAGCAGTAGTATTTGCACTTAAGTTGTGGAGGCACTACTTGTACGGAGATAGGGTAGAAATTTTCACCGACCACAAGAGCCTGAAGTATGTTTTCACCCAGAAGGATCTCAACATGCGTCAGAGGAGATGGCTAGAGCTGCTTGTGGATTATGATGTCAACCTGCAGTATCACCCAGGGAAGGCAAACGTTGTTGCAGATGCATTGAGCAGGAGAGCCGGAGTTTATTTCCTGACAGTACAACCAGAACTGTTAGCCGACCTTCAGAAGATGGGTATAGAAGTTGTCCTTCCTTCCAGTGTGGCATTGATGGCCAGCATGCAAGTTCAGTCCACTATTGTAGTGACCCGCTCCGCCCTAGCGGAACGCCGATTCCAAACGACAAGTGCAACGACTCAAACGAGCCGTCGACCCGAAGAGTTGCTTCGACCCGATGAAGTGTCGATGCGAATCGATGCAAGGCTTGCATTGGCCCGACAAGATGAATCCAGACTTAGACTATCGAAGGCGTGCTCGGAGGATCGCTCGGCCGATGCGAACATCGCTAAGGTGGGTGGCTCCGATGAACCCGTCTGTGCTTAGCCTAGACACATAACAATGCGGACACTATCACGAGAATCGCTAGGCGATAACACCCTGTATGCTAATAAATGATTCAACGCACCTAGCTAAGGGAATAATCCCATCTTGCATGCTTGTTTAGAACATGGAAAAGAACTCGGTAATTATAGATATGCTCGCACCGCGCTCTACGCTCGTGCTAAGGCACAAGCTCACGTTCATGTCCCTTATACGTTCAAACAATGAAACAATGAATGGTTTACAACAATGAAACGGGAAGGCTATCAACATAGTCGCTCCGAGTAGAGTTTAGCAACATTGGAAGGCTATGGGACCGATGGGTCGCCAAGGCGACTCCCACACTGGGAGTTGCATAATGCGTGAAAGAATGAATCCACGAACGAATTAATAAATACATGAATGACTCTATGAACGAACGAACAAGTTAAAGAATGAAATGAAAGAAAGAATACATGAAAGATAAGACATGGAAGACGCTAGCGACAGGTGTGACGGGCACGTGCAACGGGGCTCGCTACCCGCGCTGTACGGACGCCAACCTGGTCGTTAACGCATTATGGCTAAGGGTTAGCCTACGGCTCGGAGATAGCCGCTAAGTTAAAATGATAAGACAATACGAAATGGTCGTGGACAAACGGCACGGGCGATGGGGGGGAATACCGTGGCCGTCGTGTGGAAGGATTCTGCGGCACGGGCGTTGGGGGGGTAAACCGTGGCCGGCCTAGGCAGAATCAACGGCGCTTACGGGCTGCTTGGGTGCGGGCTTGGGCACCAAGAGACGTAAGTAGGAGGGTATATTCAAGAGACTTAACGGGGTGTACCAGCCATCACCCTAAGCTAAGTTGAGAATTGCCACAGGGGAATGTCCTAAATGGCTTGCAAAGCCAGCGACCCGTGCATGTAGATTAAGTGGACTATGCTGGTGGCAATCCACGTGCAAGTTCTTGCATTGAAATCAAAGTAGTCTAAGTAAACTAAATGAAGTGTCTCCAGAACATGCTTGAAGTGTAATATCCTGAACATGAACATGCCCGAAATATAACACTCTTGAACATGCTTGAAATATAACATCCTGAACATGAACATGCTCGATATGTAACACTCCTGAACATGCTTGAATGAAATACTCGAAACATGCTTGAATTGTAACACTCTAAAAACGTGCCTACGACGTGCTAGAACATGCCTCCGACGTGCTAGAATCCCGAGACATGGACACACACTTGATATTGAATGCGTGCATGAATCGTGTTATGTTATTATTCATGAATTGTGGTTTAACTTGGTTTACCTTGAACAGGGAAGGCCGGACGGTAAGTATGGGTAAGTCGTACATGTATTTCCATGCGACACTCGAGTTCGGTAACACGAGATAGGCTATGCAATATGCCATGAAATTGATCCTAAGGCAAGATTAGAAAGACAATGAATGATAGAGATGCACAAAAGATTATAGAACGTGTTTGGTAATGATGGCATTGTGGGCGAGCCAGCCTCCCCACCAGTGCATAACAATGTACTGATAACCCCACAGTATGCTTGCAGGATAGCAGGAGACGCCGGCGGGTGCGGAGCTTCCATCGAACGTGTCAAGGCGCGGAGCCAACTCTGGGGCCTTTGAACGTTGCAAGAAGCTGAAGCACCCTATACAGGACATAATGTATCGGAACATCGCCATGTATCCTTCCATGTTGTAAGCCATTTGGCACGCCTTTTATGTTTCAGAGAGAGAGAGAGCTTGAGCGACTTGTAATATCGGCCTAGCGCCGCTTGTAAACTTGTTGAATATCAATAAAGAATTTGGTTTCGCTTCAATTGTGTTCATTTATATTCCGCTGCAAATGGGGACACTCTGTGCGACTCTGTGGCCTAGAACTCAAATCGGCCGTTTCTGGACTTGGCCTTGCACGGGCGCAACCTAGGCCCGTGCGGCATCACGCCTTAGCGAGGACGATCGCTCCTACGGGAGCGGGGCGTGACAGATTGGTATCAGAGCACGGCTTTACGTCCTTGGACTTCATGTCGATTTCTCAGTTTTGAAAGCTCGGTTGGAAGAAAAGATGTATACGCTCTCTCTCGCTGTGCCTTGGATGTTCCATACAATAAGTCTAATACTTTCAAAAGCTCGTACAAGTACTCGGTTGCACGGGATCGATAGGCGAAGGCCTTTGTGCCGAACGACGTTAAACATGACTCGATTGAGAACACATGCAAAGTTAACATGTCTCGTACGTACCTAACTAGTCTTGCGTTGACCCTAGCAACTGAGCGTGCAAAACATGAATATAGTCCATGCAGGATGGTTAAGCGGTACAACTTAGTCCGCGTGTCACGCACCTCGACTCTTGGGTGCAATCGGGTTGCGAGCGATATCAGGTATCGCTCGATCGAGAACGGAGATACACTTTGAGTGTATATCGATAGGAACGCTATCGAGTTAACGCTTAGGCGTACGCGAATGATTGACTTGGATTTTGAGGACTCGTGTGAACGACTTAGTACGTCGAGACGATGTAAGCGAGTACGCTAGAGATTCGTCGAACGAATCTGAAGGATATCTTAGTGCATGGCGCGAACGTGATTGAGGATTAGACCGTATGGCTTGAACCCGAGTGGTGTATGTGATAGGTTCGAAGAAGAATAAGAATGAGTGTCAACGACTAGTCGAGTGGCTCGAACCCTGAGTGGTGTATGGACGTTATAGAAATTGTTCGAGCGAGACTAAAGGAATTACGGATAGAACAAGTATGTCGGCGAAGCGATGCGGTCGCGCAAAGCTTTAGAACGTATCACGCTTAGTTGATCGTGACTTCGTGTGTCCCGAACGAGATATCGTTCGGACAACTTGTGAATGGGTAACGCGTGTTAGAAATGATTCGGAACGATGGATGAAAATAAATGGTCTTGATCGAGGAAACTTAGAGGAACGTGCGTGCGATGTCGAATTGATGCAAATGAAATGTGACTTGAGTTTTGAATAACGATCTTGAAACGAGCTTTGAGGAAAAGCGACTGAACTTGATCTTGAGTATCGGGAAAAATTGAGGAATATCCAACTCGGACAACAGCATCAACGCACGACTCGAAATTGGTTGCAAAGGAAGATCGTCAGGTTACGCATATCGTCGATGGTATTGAGGCGTATCAAAGATCGATATGCGATAACTCGGGGGTACTCTGACTCGGCAAATGACGATCGTGCAAATGTCATTGTTCCGATGGATGTTATAATCGGGATATTGAAATGTGTCGAGGAAAAGGATAAACTTGGCTCGAGGATTTTCTGGTTGAATAAATGACGGGTAAACTATCGAATTGAAATCTGACTTGGATGAAATGAAATGCTTGGATTTACTTCGACGATAACCCCAACGTCGACATTCTTGTCTTATGCGAGCGCAACTCCAGCCTCGCACATGCGTCGCGTCGATTAGGGCGATCACTCCGCGTGAGCGCTGGTATGGTGATTCATCCAGCGGGGGTGATCAAACTTGCACGGCGTGGCAATACGATTGCTTCGACTTGTGGTTTGACGCGAAGATGACTTGAGAATGATTCGGTGTGCTTGAATGATTAAGTTTGAGGATTGAGTAGGTCCAATCCGCGTATCGAAAATGAATTAGTCTAGACGCAAACAAGAGTTACGCCCCGATGAGAATGATTATTCCGCGGGAGCGTTGCATGGTGATTCATGAACCACCGTGGATAATCGGACTCGCGTGAGATTGGGGCGCAACATATTGTCAAAGCTAGATGAACTCGTGATCGAATACATGAATTGGAAAGAATGGATATGTGAAGTATGTGATCAGAATGAATTCGGATATACGCGGCGAATGCCTTGACGAGAATAGGTGATCGTGCTCGATGTTTAGAAATCTGAGTGACGCGAGCTTGGGTAGAAAATCCCGTACTACCGACTTTGGTTTGACCCTAGGATTGGGGTCAGTGTTGGCATTATTGTTGGGGAACTATGATTCCAATCCTGACATTGACTTAGCCTCGAAAAGATGGCCTAGCGGTTAGGCGAGACGTCCCTGTTTCATGTGTTAGCAATCAAAAGATTGATCTTGAGGATTGGCATGGATGGATAGCATGAACCACGAATGTAGGAAACCCTACTCACGAGACTCGGCTGACATGCATATATTTCAGGGACGCCTGGGTATGTGCACGATGCGACTCGAGTGAGAATGACAAATTCTCTATCATGCGGCTAGGCTGAATGCAGGTATTTTGGGGACGCCTGAAATGCGTGCACGATCCGGCCAAGTGATACGATGAGTTCTAGCACGACTTGGGGAGTAAACAAGTGTCGTGAGCGTGAAATCGTGCTAGTAAAAGTTGGTATAACGAAGTGAAGCATTGATAGGAAGATATGCTCGACGATAGTGCAATATGTGGTCTTAAGTTCGATGAAAATTTCCTAGACTTGGTCGACCCCGTTAAGAAGAAATCATACTGATTTCATGAACGAGAACGCTTGAGAAGCGAGTCGGGTTATCTCGATGACCGAGATGAACGAAAAGTGAATTTGCCTCAGCCTTCGACCCGCGCATTTGACGAATTACAATGTGTCTCGTGTAACCATTCCAGTTCCATGACACGTCGAAATAGCAACCAAGACGAAGAAATACTCGAATTGAATAAGTACAATCAACTCTAAAATGAATGAAAGGCTATTCGATAAAATCGACCCAACGCGTGTGACACGGAACTTAGAAAGATATCAAGTATGGTTCGATGTCGTCGAACGATAGGACCGCTCGATGAAATTGTCTAAGAAACACGAAAACACGAGTTAAGAAATGGTAGGATGACCTGCACTCAGAAAGTCTCGAGGACGAGACTTATTTTGAGTGGTGTATTATGTAGTGACCCGCTCCGCCCTAGCGGAACGCCGATTCCAAACGACAAGTGCAACGACTCAAACGAGCCGTCGACCCGAAGAGTTGCTTCGACCCGATGAAGTGTCGATGCGAATCGATGCAAGGCTTGCATTGGCCCGACAAGATGAATCCAGACTTAGACTATCGAAGGCGTGCTCGGAGGATCGCTCGGCCGATGCGAACATCGCTAAGGTGGGTGGCTCCGATGAACCCGTCTGTGCTTAGCCTAGACACATAACAATGCGGACACTATCACGAGAATCGCTAGGCGATAACACCCTGTATGCTAATAAATGATTCAACGCACCTAGCTAAGGGAATAATCCCATCTTGCATGCTTGTTTAGAACATGGAAAAGAACTCGGTAATTATAGATATGCTCGCACCGCGCTCTACGCTCGTGCTAAGGCACAAGCTCACGTTCATGTCCCTTATACGTTCAAACAATGAAACAATGAATGGTTTACAACAATGAAACGGGAAGGCTATCAACATAGTCGCTCCGAGTAGAGTTTAGCAACATTGGAAGGCTATGGGACCGATGGGTCGCCAAGGCGACTCCCACACTGGGAGTTGCATAATGCGTGAAAGAATGAATCCACGAACGAATTAATAAATACATGAATGACTCTATGAACGAACGAACAAGTTAAAGAATGAAATGAAAGAAAGAATACATGAAAGATAAGACATGGAAGACGCTAGCGACAGGTGTGACGGGCACGTGCAACGGGGCTCGCTACCCGCGCTGTACGGACGCCAACCTGGTCGTTAACGCATTATGGCTAAGGGTTAGCCTACGGCTCGGAGATAGCCGCTAAGTTAAAATGATAAGACAATACGAAATGGTCGTGGACAAACGGCACGGGCGATAGGGGGGAATACCGTGGCCGTCGTGTGGAAGGATTCTGCGGCACGGGCGTTGGGGGGGTAAACCGTGGCCGGCCTAGGCAGAATCAACGGCGCTTACGGGCTGCTTGGGTGCGGGCTTGGGCACCAAGAGACGTAAGTAGGAGGGTATATTCAAGAGACTTAACGGGGTGTACCAGCCATCACCCTAAGCTAAGTTGAGAATTGCCACAGGGGAATGTCCTAAATGGCTTGCAAAGCCAGCGACCCGTGCATGTAGATTAAGTGGACTATGCTGGTGGCAATCCACGTGCAAGTTCTTGCATTGAAATCAAAGTAGTCTAAGTAAACTAAATGAAGTGTCTCCAGAACATGCTTGAAGTGTAATATCCTGAACATGAACATGCCCGAAATATAACACTCTTGAACATGCTTGAAATATAACATCCTGAACATGAACATGCTCGATATGTAACACTCCTGAACATGCTTGAATGAAATACTCGAAACATGCTTGAATTGTAACACTCTAAAAACGTGCCTACGACGTGCTAGAACATGCCTCCGACGTGCTAGAATCCCGAGACATGGACACACACTTGATATTGAATGCGTGCATGAATCGTGTTATGTTATTATTCATGAATTGTGGTTTAACTTGGTTTACCTTGAACAGGGAAGGCCGGACGGTAAGTATGGGTAAGTCGTACATGTATTTCCATGCGACACTCGAGTTCGGTAACACGAGATAGGCTATGCAATATGCCATGAAATTGATCCTAAGGCAAGATTAGAAAGACAATGAATGATAGAGATGCACAAAAGATTATAGAACGTGTTTGGTAATGATGGCATTGTGGGCGAGCCAGCCTCCCCACCAGTGCATAACAATGTACTGATAACCCACAGTATGCTTGCAGGATAGCAGGAGACGCCGGCGGGTGCGGAGCTTCCGTCGAACGTGTCAAGGCGCGGAGCCAACTCTGGGGCCTTGGAACGTTGCAAGAAGCTGAAGCACCCTATACAGGACATAATGTATCGGAACATCGCCATGTATCCTTCCATGTTGTAAGCCATTTGGCACGCCTTTTATGTTTCAGAGAGAGAGAGAGCTTGAGCGACTTGTAATATCGGCCTAGCGCCGCTTGTAAACTTGTTGAATATCAATAAAGAATTTGGTTTCGCTTCAATTGTGTTCATTTATATTCCGCTGCAAATGGGGACACTCTGTGCGACTCTGTGGCCTAGAACTCAAATCGGCCGTTTCTGGACTTGGCCTTGCACGGGCGCAACCTAGGCCCGTGCGGCATCACGCCTTAGCGAGGACGATCGCTCCTACGGGAGCGGGGCGTGACAACTATAGTCGAGAGGATCCGGATGGCGCAGTCAGCAGATTCCAAGCTTCAGCGACTCAGAGCAGAGTGTGAGACAGGACGAAGACTAGAGTTATGTATCCATGAAGATGGTACACTTCGACATGGTACGCGTCTTTGTGTACCCAGTGGAGATATCAGACAGGAGATCATGGCAGAGGCCCACAGTTCGCAGTATTTCATTCATTCCGGTGGCACGAAGATGTACCGTGATATCCGCCAGCACTTTTGGTGGAATGGCATGAAGAGGGAGATAGCCCGGTTTGTCTCTCGTTGTTTAGTCTGCCAACAAGTTAAGGCTGAACATCGGAGACCAGCGGGACTACTTCAACCATTGCCGATTCTCGAGTGGAAATGGGAGCATATAACCATGGATTTTGTGACTGGATTGCCTAGATCCCCGGCTGGCAGAGACGCTATTTGGGTTGTCATAGACAGGCTCACGAAGGTGGCTCACTTTCTTCCGTTCAGAGTTGGTCAGTCGACGGCTCAGCTAGCGGAGATGTATCTCCGGCAGATTGTCAGATTGCACGGTGTACCAGTCAGTATCATTTCAGACAGAGATTCAAGATTTACGTCGCACTTTTGGCGTAGCTTGCAAGAAAGTTTGGGAACTCACCTCCAGTTCAGTTCAGCTTATCACCCGCAGACAGATGGCCAGTCGGAACGTACGATCCAGACTCTCGAAGATATGTTGAGATCTTGTACACTCGACTTCGGTGGTTCGTGGAAAGATCACGTGCACCTGGTGGAGTTCTCGTACAACAACAGTTTCCAGGCCAGTATCCAGATGGCACCGTTCGAGGCAATGTATGGTAGGAAGTGTCGATCCCCGCTAGCCTGGGATGATGTTGGAGAGAGGCAGATGCTTGGTCCGAAAATGATTGCTCAGACCGTTGAAGTGGTCAGGAGAGTCAGAGATCATCTTCGAGTTGCACAAGATCGCCAGCGTCATTGGACCGATTCTCATCGGCGACCCCTTGAATTCTCAGTCGGCGACCATGTATTCCTTAGGATTTTGCCTAACCGCGGCGTCATTCGTTTCGGCGTACGAGGAAAGCTTAGTCCTAGGTATATAGGGCCGTTCGATATTCTGGAGCGAGTAGGTGATGTGTCCTATCGTCTCGCTCTTCCGCCGTTGCTACGTGAGGTGCATGACGTGTTCCATGTCTCCCAACTGCGACGGTATATCCCGGACCCGAGCCACATCCTGAATCATTCGGAATTGGTTGTTGGTACCAACCTTTCGTATGAGGAGAGGCCCGTGTCTATATTGGACCGGAGAGAGAAGATACTCAAGAACAAGACTATTAGTTTAGTCCGTGTTGCTTGGGGTCATCACTCTTTGGGTGAGTCGACGTGGAAGCGTGAGGATGATATCCGATCGCGATATCCCGACCTGTTTGACTCGTAAGGTATAATATCTTTCTTATGCCTTATGCCTTCGATTCCTTGCTTGCATGAATAATTACTTGATTGCTTGATTATTATAGCTTGCCTATGAATAGTATAGCTTGTTCTTATCCCTCTAGCCTCTTAATTAAATTTCGAGGACGGAATTCTTTTAAGGTGGGTAGAGTTGTAATGCCTGTAGTTCGTATTACGTATCTTGGAATACGTGTACGTATTTTATCTTGTATCGCATATCTCATGGCTTGGCTCGGTTTATTTTGGGTTGGTTCGGCTAGGCTTGGGTTGCCTTGGTTCATCATGAACCAAGGGGAGAACCCCTACCTACCACCACCACCCTCATTTATATTTCCACCTAACTCTCTCTCTCTTCATTTTATTCTTCTCCTTCACTTCTTCTTCTCCACCATTTACTCTTCCACCTACCAGGAAAGAGAGCTAGGCAAGTGCAAACTTGCTTCATGATGGATCTCAAGTTTTATTGTTCCATTCTCTTCCTTACTTGATTCTAAGCCTCTTTAGAACTTGACATTTTTGGATTTGATAGATGGATTCTTGTAGATCTAAGTTTGTAACTTTTCGGTTTTTTTAGTTTTGATCTCTAAAACTTGGTTATTTTCGAAAACTACTGTTTTTATGTTGTAGAGAATTCAATTTCATGCGGTTTTTGCTTTTGTTTCGCTTGATTTCGACTTCGGATGAGGAAGTTATGGCCAAAAGCAATTCTGGTCATTTCTATGTTCATCTGCAGCATGAACCGCATGTCGCAGTAGGCGCATATGATGTCGCAGTTGAGCCGCAGGAGCCGCATGTCGCAGTAGGCGCATATGATGTCGCAGTTGAGCCGCATGAGCCGCATGTCGCAGTAGGCGCATATGATGTCGCAGTTGAGCCGCAGGAGCCGCATGTCGCAGTAGGCGCATATGATGCCGCATGAACCGCATGTCGCAGTAGGCGCATATGATGTCGCAGTTGGGCCGCATGAGCCGCATGTCGCAGTAGGCGCATATGATGTCGCAGTTGAGCCGCAGGAGCCGCATGTCGCAGTAGGCGCATATGATGTCGCAGTTGAGCCGCATGAGCCGCATGTCGCAGTAGGCGCATATGATGCCGCATGAACCGCATGTCGCAGTAGGCGCATATGATGTCGCAGTTGAGCTGCATGAGCCGCATGTCGTAGTAGGCGCATATGATTTCGCAGTTGAGCCGCATGTCGCAGTAGGCGCATATGGTGTCGCGAATGAGCCGCATGAGGCGCATGTCGCTGTAGGCGCATATAGTGTCACGAATGAGCCGCATGGGGCGCATGTCGCAGTAGCCGCATATGGTGTCGCTGAATAGGCCGCATAATGCCTATTTTGGCTATTTCTAACTGTTATATGTCCTAATTGACTGAATTATGGCTCGAACTTCTCCCAACTCCCAACGTGGAAGTTGTAGATCTTTCCTTGGCATCAAGAATATGTCACTAGTTATTTTATACAAGTTTATCTCATTCATGATATTGTAAGAATAGAACACGATAGTGGCCCGCTGTGGCGCACTCTTGACCAGTAGACTGACATGATATATCTCGGCATGCTGTTACGACAGCTAGCCTGACATGACAAGTATGAAAGACTTGGACACCGTGGGCGATTGTGTTTGTACAAATAAACTAGTACTGTCTTGCATCATGTCTAGGATGGGGACCCCTGAGTACTACGGTCAGGGGTACCTACTGAAATTGACTAAGGATAATTAACTAGAATGATTCAGTAGTCATGAAGAGATTCCCAGCTACAGGCAATCCCGTTATCTGGGCGCATTTAGTGGACTTGTAGCCTACCGACGAGTAGGGCACATTTCCAGCACACAGTCACGTGTTGCATTCTTCCTAAACGGACATTCGACCTGGATAACCGGATGGTCTGCAGGACTTGTGGCTGTTGGGATAATCTCATTGCATCTTGCTAGTAACTAGGCCTGTGATAACTCTAGTTAGTTAAAAGTATCAAGCCGTACTCTTGATTGGCCGTGATTGATTGGATGTACTTTATTCCAGCTTAGTCTTATCCTGATCCTGTGCAAGATTGTGACATGACATGATTATTGATGCTTGCCTTAACAATAACGATCGGGGGTCCAGTTCTGTTCAGGCGAAGGGTTACAACCCCGGTCCTTGTTTAGTTTAAGGGTTGTAACCTGGCTCCCGGAGCAGTTCTGTGTCCTCTCTTCGTTTATTGTCTTTTTGCAACCCCATGCCATGTTCGTCATGTTTTACCTTACCTTAATACCATGATTATTTATACTGGCCTTAGCAATAAAGATCAGGGGTCCAGTTCTGTTCAGGCGAAGGGTTACAACCCCAGTCCTTATTTGGTTTAAGGGTTGTAACCTGGCCCCCGGAGCAGTTCTGTGTCCTTTCTTCGTTTATTGTCTTCACTGTACCAATAGTATTTGAGACGGATTTCTATTCAGGTGAAGGGCTGCAACCCCGGTCCTTGTTTGGTTTAAGGGTTGTGATCTGGCTACTTGAATAGTTTCTTCGTACTCAGTTTACTGTTGTTATCTCTATTATTATCACTTCTTTATTTATTATCTTTAATATTCTATTGTGATATGCTGGTTTTAGTTCCTAAGTGAAGCCTCCCTTGTGGCACTTGCTCTTTCTGGGGTCTGACCCAGCTGGTTTTGTGTGGCCAGATATCGGAGCAGCACCAGAGGATCCACCTGTCTTCCAGCCCGATGGTGACCACCAGGCGTAACCAGGACAACGAGTGGATTTTTTTTGTCCTCCCACTCTATTTGTAAAATTATTCTTTTGAGGCGTTTAGCCGACGAGCACGTGTTAGCTCGTATTGCACCTTTATTTACTGTCCGCCTACGGGCTGTAACATGATTGACAAATCCTAGGGTTGATCATGTATTGACTAAAACTCTTGCTAGTCCTGACATTTTGTACGACTAACTTCATGATCATCCAATATGTAAGGTATGGGACGTCTTACTATTGTATATTGATGCTCTAACATCTTGTGACTGTTACTGCTTGCTTGTGATTGAGACAATAGGCTTGTTCTTGACCATAGGAGACTGATGGATTGTAGTTAAACCCTCATATATCTAGACAGCCGTGACCGTATAGTGACGTGGATTCCATTTCATTATACGTAGCTGGCTATGTCTGCCCCCGCTCTCCAGTATTCTGGTTCTGGGGCGTGACAGTGGCCAAGCCCCCCCCCTCCAGTTAAGCCCGTAAGCCCCTTTTGATTCCGCCTAGGCCGGCATATCCCCCTTTTGATCATGCCGCGGAATCCCTTTTTCTTTACGGTCACAGCATTCGCCACCCCTCGCTCGTGCCGTTTGTCCACGACCATTTCGTATTAACTTGTCTTTTTAACTTAACGGCTGTCTCTGGGCCGTAGGCTAACCCTTAGCCTTTTTACGTTATCGACCAGGTTGGCGTCCGTGCAGCGCGGGTAGCAAGTCCCGTTGCACGTGCCCGTCATACCTGTCGCTAACCATTTCCATCCTTCTTATCTTTTATTCATTTTTTTTCTTTCACTTGTTCATTCATTCGTTGATTCAATCATCCACTTATTCGTTTACTCTTTCATTCATACATTACGCAACTCCTTGTGCGGGAGTCGCCTTGGCGACCCATCGGCCCCATAGCCTTTTAATGTTGCTATACTCTACTCGGAACGACTATGTTGATAGTCTTCCGTTTTATTGTTGTAAACCATTCATTGTTTTATTGTTGAACGCATACGGGACTTGAACGTAAGCTTGTGCCTTAGCACAAGCGTAGAGCGCGGTGCGAGAGTTCTCGTATTTTCCATGTTCTTTTCCATATTCTATACAAGCATACAAGATGGGAATATTCCCTTAGCTAGGTGCGTTGAGTCATTTATTAGCATGCGCGGGGTTATCGCCTAGCGATTCTCGTGATAGTGTCCGCATTGTTATGTGTCTAGGCTAAGCAAAGACGGGTTCATCGGAGCCACCCACCTTAGCGATGTTCGCATCGGCCGAGCGATTCTCCGAGCGCGCCTTTGAAAGTCTAAGTCTGGATTCATCTTGACGGGCCAATGTAAGCCTTGCATCGATTCTTCATTAAGTCGATGCCAACTCTTCGGGTCGACGGCTCGTTTGAGTCGTTGCACTTGTCATTTGAATCGGCGTTCCGCTAGGGCGGAGCGGGTCATTACATAATACACCACTCAAATTAAGTCTCGTCCTCGAGACTTCCTGAGTGTAGGTCATCCTACTATTCCTTAACTCGTGTCGTCGTGTTTCTTAGACAATTCCTGTCGGATGGCTTTATCATTCTATGGCACCGAACTATACTCGATAACATTTCAAGTTCCGTGTCGCATACGTTTGGTCGATTTTATTGGATAACTTTTCATTCATTTTAGAGTTGATGGCACTTATTCAATTCAAGTGTTTCTTCGACTTGGTTGCTATTTCGACGTATCATGGGACTGAAACGGTCGTACGAGGTGCGTTGTATTTTATCAAACTCGAGAGTCGTAGGCTGAGGCAAACTCACTCATTCCTTCTTACGCATCTCAACACCCACTTGCAGCTGCATTCGAGTTCATCACATCGCTGAGTTTGGATCGTGCACATATTCAAGGCGTCCCCCGAATACGTACATTTCAACCAAGCTTAGCGATTAGCGAAGTCGGACAAGCTACTCGTGATAGTTTCGATTTGCCGATCGTTCGCTAACTTCGATTTAAAACCAAACTCATGTGTATCTCACTATCGTTTATCTCGGTCCTCGAGATGATCCGGTTCGCTTCTCAAGCGTTCTTGTCTACGAAATCAATACGATTTCTTCTTAGCGAAGTCGACCAAGTCTAAGTAATTTCCGTCTGATTCAAGACCAAGTATTGCACCATCATCGAGTATTTCTTCCTATCAACGATTCAATTCGTTAACCCAACTTTACTTGCGCGTCATCCATTCCTATCATTTCCTTCGTTTGGGGCCAATCTCATCGTCGTTCACGCACACTTCATGTTCTCCGTCCTACTCTAAGTCTTGCTGCCACAAGTCTATCGTCCGTCCGGATGATACTGTAAGGTCAATCGCACAAGTTCAATCACTCGGCATAGGGTCATCCGCCTATCCGCTAGGTCAGCTCACAAGGTCATAGTTACAAGTCAAGTCCGTCGCTCATCGTGCAAGGTCGTTGTACGACGCTCGCCCCAAATCCTATGGTCAAACCATTTGTTTGCTTGTACGGGTGTTTCTACCCAAGCTCGCGTCACTCAGATTTCTAAACATCGAGCACGATCACCTATTCGCATCAATACATTCGTTGTACATATTCGAATCTATTCAAATCGCCAACTCTAACCAATTCGTGTATTCGATCACGAGGTCGTCTAGCTTTGACAATATGTTGCGCCCCAATCTCACTCAAGTCCGATTATCCACGGTGGTTCATGAATCACCATGCAACGCTCCCGCGGAGTAATCATTCTCATCGGGGCGTAACTCTTGCTTGTGTCTAGACTAATTCGTTCTCGATACGCGGGTTGGACCTACGCAATCTTCAATTTCAATCGTCAAGCACACAAATTCATTCCCGAGTCCACCTTCGCGTCAAACCACAAGTCGAAGCAATCAAATTGCCACGCCATCCAAGTTCAATCACTCCCGCCGTATGAATCACCATATCGGCGCTCACGCGGAGTGATCGTCCTAATCCGGCGCGACGTATGTGCGAGGCGGGAGTTGCGCTCGCATAAGACAAGAACATCAACGTTGTGGTTGTCAACGAAGCAAATCCAAGCATTTCATTTTCTATCCAAGCCAAGATCGATAGTCCATTTATATTTCGTTCAACTAGAAAATCCTCGAGCCAAAACTATCTTTTCCTCGACATATTTTTAACATTTCAAGTATAGCGTCCAACGGAACAATGACAATTGCACGACCGTCATTCGCCGAGTCAGAGTACCCCCGAGTTATCGCATATCGATCTTTGATACGCCTCAATACCATCGACGATATGCGTAACCTGACGATCTTCCTTTGCAACCAATTTCGAGTCGTGCGACTGATGCTATTGTCCGAGTTGGATAATCCACAATTTTCTCGATATTCAAGATCAAGTTCGATCGCTATTCCTCAAGCTCGTTTCAAGGTCAATGTTCAAAACTCAAGTCACATTTCATTTGAATCAATCCCAAATCGTACGCGCGATCCTCTAAGTTTCCTCGATCAAGACCATTCACTTTCATTCATCGTTCCGAATCGTTTTCTAACATGCGTTGCCCATTCACAAGTTGTCCGAACGACATCTCGTTCGGGACATTCGAAGTCACGATCAACTAAACGTGACGCGTTCTAAGGCTTTGTGCGATCGCATCGCCTCGTCGACATACCCGTTCTATCCATATATCTTGTAGTCTCGCTCGAACAATTTCTATAACGTCCATACACCACTCAGGGTTCGAGCCACTCGACTAGTCGTCGACACTCACTCTTATCCTTCTTCGAAGCTATCACATACACCACTCGGATTCAAGCCATTCTATAATTCATCAAGAGACCATTCGATTCCCACTCGATATGTTCAATCGTCCGTTCGCCCGTTCCTCAAAATCTAAATCAATCTTTTGTGCACGCCTAAGCGTGAACTCGATAGCGTTCCTATCGATATACACTCTAAGTGTAGCTTCGTTCTCGACCGAGCGGTACTTGATATCGCTCGTAACTCGATTGCACCAAAAGTCGAGGTGAGCGACACGCGGCACAACATAACCAAAAGGTCGTGTGCATAGCTATCCCGTACGAACTATACTTTGGTCTCGTGTACTTGTTTGCTGTCAGCGTAAGCTCATTCAAGCATGCACTGTGTTTGCTAACTCTTAGCATCGGTTCCTTCCAACTCAAGTCCGTTGTAGTGGAACAAAGGCCTTCGCCTATCGATCCCGTCCAACCGAGTACACGTACGAGCTTTCGAAAATATTAGACTTATTGTATGGAACATCCCAAGGCACAACGAGAGAGAGCGTATACTTCCTTATTTCCAACGAGCTTTCAAAACTGAGAAAATCGAAATGAAGTCCAAGGACGTAAAGCCGTGCGCTGATACCAATCTGTCACGCCCCGCTCCCGTAGGAGCGATCGTCCTCGCTAAGGCGTGATGTCGCACGGGCCTAGGTTGCGCCCGTACAAGGCCAAGTCCAGAAATGACCGATTTGAGCTAGGCCACAGAGTCGCACAGAGTGTCCCCATTTACAGCGGAAAGTAAATGAACACAAGTTGAAGCGAATTCAAACTCTTTTATTGATTTTCAAGAAGTTTACAAGCGGCGCTAGGCCGATATTACAAATCGCTCAAGCTCTCTCTCTCTGAAACATAAAAGGCGTGCCAAGTGGCTTACAAGATGGAATGATTCATGGCGATGTTTCGATACATTATGTCCCATATATGGTGCTTCAGCTCCTTGCAACGCTCCAAGGCTCCAGAGATAGCTCCGCGCCTTAGCACGTTCGATGGAAGCTCTGCACCCGCCGACTTCTCCTGCTTCCTGCAAGCAGACTGTGGGGTTATCAGTACATTGTTATGCACTGGTGGGAAGGCTAGCTCGCCCACAATGCCATCATTACCAAACACGTTCTATTTACTTTTTGTGCATCTCTATCATTCATTGTCTTTCTAATCTTGCCTTAGGATCAATTTCATGGCATATGTCATAACCTATCCCGTGTTGCCAAATTCAAGTGTCGTATGGAAATACATGCACGACTTACCCATACTTACCGTCCGGCCTTCCCTGTCCAACGTAAACCAAATTAGTCAATAATTCATATGAAATAACTTAACGTAGTTCATGAAAGCATTCAATGTAAAGTGCGTGTCCTTGTCTCGGGTTCTAGCATGTCGTAAGCACGTCTTTTAACTCGTTTGCCCGAAGTACTCTTGATCATTTGGTGTGTCATATTCAAGCATGTTCAGAAGGCACTTCATTTAGTTAACTTAGACTACTTTGATTTCAATGCAAGGACTTGCACGTGGATTGCCACCAGCAAAGCCCACTTAAATCTATATGCACCGGTCGCTGGCATCATAAGTCATTTTGGACATATTCTCCTTTGGTAATTTTTCACCTATCACTGTGTGCGGCTGGTTCACATCTGATAGTCTCTTGAAATTACCCCGCACTTACGTCTCCTGGATGGCCAAGCCCCCCCCCCCCCCCCCAGTTAAGCCCGTAAGCCCCTTTTGATTCCGCCTAGGCTGGCATATCCCCCCTTTGATCATGCCGCGGAATCCCTTTTTTTTTACGGTCACAGCATTCGCCACCCCTCGCTCGTGCCGTTTGTCCACGACCATTTCGTATTAACTTGTCTTTTTAACTTAACGGCTGTCTCTGGGCCGTAGGCTAACCCTTAGCCTTTTTACGTTATCGACCAGGTTGGCGTCCGTGCAGCGCGGGTAGCGAGCCCCGTTGCACGTGCCCGTCATACCTGTCGCTAACCATTTCCATCCTTCTTATCTTTTATTCATTTTTTTCTTTCACTTGTTCATTCATTCGTTGATTCAATCATTCACTTATTCGTTTACTCTTTCATTCATACATTACGCAACTCCTTGTGCGGGAGTCGTCTTGGCGACCCATCGGCCCCATAGCCTTTCAATGTTGCTATACTCTACTCGGAACGACTATGTTGATAGTCTTCCGTTTTATTGTTGTAAACCATTCAGTGTTTCATTGTTGAACGCATACGGGACTTGAACGTAAGCTTGTGCCTTAGCACAAGCGTAGAGCGCGGTGCGAGAGTTCTCGTATTTTTCATGTTCTTTTCCATATTCTATACAAGCATACAAGATGGGAATATTCCCTTAGCTAGGTGCGTTGAGTCATTTATTAGCATGCGCGGGGTTATCGCCTAGCGATTCTCGTGATAGTGTCCGCATTGTTATGTGTCTAGGCTAAGCAAAGACGGGTTCATCGGAGCCACCCACCTTAGCGATGTTCGCATCGGCCGAGCGATTCTCCGAGCGCGCCTTTGAAAGTCTAAGTCTGGATTCATCTTGACGGGCCAATGTAAGCCTTGCATCGATTCTTCATTAAGTCGATGCCAACTCTTCGGGTCGACGGCTCGTTTGAGTCGTTGCACTTGCCGTTTGAATCGGCGTTCCGCTAGGACGGAGCGGGTCATTACAGACTATAGCTAGAGCTTATCATGTATGACTATTACTCTTGCTAGTCTTCACTCTGTATTACTAGCTTCATGATCATTGATATATGATAGTTTGGGACGCTTTACTATTTTATATTCCAGTTGATCTTACTTCTTGTACATTGTTTACTGCCTGTGATTGAGATACCTAGGATTACTTGACCTAGGATCGATTGTTGGCTTGTAGTAGTAACTCCCATCTATACAACTTATACGTTATTTCGGAGTACTGGAGTACTTTGGTATACGTAGCTGGCATGGTTCGTCCCTACTTGCCAGTATTCTGGTTTTGGGGCGTGACAGGTTGGGTCGGGCTTGAGGTCAACCCGAGCCCAACCCGATGAATCATAAACCTAGTCCGAGCCCAAGCCCAACCCGACCTCGGGTTCAACATATGTACTCCAAGACCAAGTCCGGAGGATTGGGTTGGCTCGGGTTGGATCGGGTCCATCGGATTTATCGGGCTCTAATATAATATTTGAGACAAATTTAACATAAGTAATATTAAATACATAATCAAAAGAGTCAAGTCTTGATCATTAAAAAAGACAAACTAAAAGAAGATTTAGACAAAGAGTTCAATAGTTTGGGTGGAGAAATTTAGGATTATATATATATATATATATATATATATATATATATATATATATATATATATATATATATATATATATATATATATATATATATATAAGTCGGTTTTCGGGTAACCCGGCACATGAATCCGAGCCCAACCCGATTTTTGATCGGGTTCAAATATCTTAATCCGAACCCAAGCCCGAACCTGAGTATCTTCAACCCTAATCCAACCCATTAACGGGTTTACCCGATCGGGCTCGAATTTAGCCCGTCCAAGTTGCACCCCTGATAAGAAGTATAAACAACCCACAGTCGCTTGCGCCTCTATGTGCACTTTGTCCCACATGTCATCAACTTTGGACCACGGGTCAGAAGAAGGTATTCGAGTCTAGAAACGATTTAAGAGTCAATGAAAAAATTTGTTAACTCGCAAAATTTGAATGATGTTTAACGATTTTTCTATTATTATGATATGGAAAGAAAAAAAATTAAAGATAAAAATAATTTTAGGTTGACACATGATAATTATTGGTGAACAAAAATGGATTCTCTAATCACTAGACGAATTGACTGAAAGAAAGAAAACTCAAAAGCGTGATTCATCTTTTAGGCCTCGTTTGGTTGACAGAATCATGGAATTGAAAAATGAAAGTCATGTTTCCTATATTTGGATGTCATTAGTTCGCATAATCATAGGATTAGAAAATGAAAGTCATCAATTCCTATGTTTGGATATCTAAGAAAAGTACAAGGAAAGGGAAAAAAAAAAATCCTTAGGGAAAGAAAATGAGGGAGGAAGAAGTGGTTCCCCTATACAACCAATAATTTACATGGAATTTAATTTGTCTTCTAATTTCATTATCCTCTCCAAACACCGGAAAAAGATTAAAAAAAAAAGATAAATAAAAAAAAATTGTAATTTTTTCAAGTAAATGAAAAAAATAAGAAATTAATTTGTTTTCCTTTCCGTCCCATAACTAGGCCTTATATTCATTTATAATTGCAAGTAATATTTTTTTTTTCTCAGGTGACAGTTTCTCGATTTAATTGTAAACACCTGTAAATTCTAGTTGTAAACACCAATTTAGTCAATGCAGCTTGTGCGAGTATCAAGTTCAACAAAATGCCACCACATAATTAGTTCATCTCTAATCACCCACATTAACAAACAATCCACCAAGTTTTAATTCTTGACAAAGACGAATACTCTTGGTCTTTGTTCATTTCCAGCATCCCATAATTCACTACAGAAGTAAGAAATCTAATAGAATATTAAAGAATTTCCAGCCATGGAGATTTTGACCTTTGCATCAACCAGGTTTCCGTAGGAGTAATAATCTGAAGAATTCTGACAATGAAAAAAAATACAAATCCATACATTGGGCAAATAATAATAATAATTCAAATTTAAACGGAGACTGGCAATGTTTTATATTTTCTCGGAACGGTTCCGAAATAAAAACATACCATCCATGCCTGCTTTCAATCCAACAGCATGCACAAAGAGTGGGAAAACTAAGTTGCAAGTGCATAACTACAAGTGAACAATAAATAAATCAATAGCGATAAAGTCTGCAAACACAACCATTAAAACAACAGAGCAAATTATAAGAAGATTGTACAGTCACAAAACAAAAGAAAATGTAAAATAAAGAATTACAAAACAGTATACTTCAATGAAGAAGACAAAGGGCACTTGAAACATGATCTTTAGATTGCAAAAGATATCTATAATATAAAGCACAGTGGATTTTTGGTCCGGCCCATGTGCTTTGGTTCAACTATGATGAAAGGACTAAATTGCCCCTCTATAAGAGAGGAGGAGGTCCCATGTTGGGTGCGGAGCAACCGGTTGTTCCAATGGCACCTCCGCCTCCGGCTCCTCTTGCACCGTCCCTCCCTCCGCCGCCTCCGCTCCATCCTCGCCCACGTCGTCGTCGCCCGCCTCTTCCGCAACCCCTTTGTCGCAAAGGGCCTCCTCCACCGCGGCGGCGCCGGCCCTTACTTCGCCGCCTCCGTCTTCTCTGCCATGTCCAACCCCAACCCCTTCTCCTTCAACACCGCCATCGCCATCTTCGCCGACCCACTCTCCATCTACTCCCAAATGATCCGCCGCCGCGTCCCTCCCGACTCCCACACCTTCTCTTCCTTACTCAACACCACCACCGCCGCCGCCGCCGCCACCAGGTCGCTCCACGCACACGCCCTCCTCCTCGGATTCCGGCCCGACCACTTCGTGCAAGCCGTCCTGCTCACCGCCTACTCCCGACGCGGCTCCGCCGACCACACCCTGCGGGTGTTCGACGGAATGCCGCATAGGGACGTCGTCTCCTGGATCGCCGCCGTCTCGGACCTCACCGCACTCGGACGCCCCGCGACGGCCCTGCGCGTCTTCGCCTCCATGAGGCCCCACGCCGCCCCGAACGCCGCCACCGTGGTCTTTGCCATGTCCGCCTCCGCCGGGCTCGGGTCGAGAAGGCTGGGTTCATGTCTGTGCCATTATGGCACGGGTTATCCATTAGTTTATAACAAGATGGGCCTAGTTTCTAAAACCCCTAGTATTTCTCCTACCCCTGGCCTTCTCAAATTTCCTTCCCTTGGAGCGGACATAAGGTTTTGTGTGGCTATGTGGCACACCAGGAGCAGGACCAAAATGTTTAACAGCTTCCCTAGCATTCTTAGGACCCCTCAAGAGAACCTGGAAAAGATTAAAATCATTCTGAATGTAGCTTTCTTAAGGCATCAAAATATGTAGAGTATGCAACCTAAGTCCTTTGAAAATAAAAGTAATAAATGACTGACTAAATAAAAGAACTTCACCATATTACTTGTTAATTTTCAGGTGATGTAGAGTAAATTCAGGTGATGTAGAGTAAATGACTAAAATACATAAAGTTCATAGGATATCACTTTGTTCAATATGTGTTCCCATCTTGAGAGCTAGATAATGATTTTTCTTTAACTATTGAAATTCCTTACAGTTAATAAACTGTCTGCCAACTTATAGGGTAAATCTTTTAAAGCATACCATACAGCAACTAAGCCCAAAAAAATTATTAAAAGGAAAGCCATCAGCAACTTTTGTATTTACTAACGGGGTACTCCGGATGTAAATAAGATGTAAAAAAATCTCTAGCAAGCTTAAGAGCTGCAAAACTAGACACAAAAATTCGACCCAAAAGAAGGTCGATACGAGCAATGCAACCATTTTTATAATCAACTGGTCAACAGAAGTAGCGAAAGGGAAATCATGTTAAGACGACATGCTGCAAACATGTAACTGAATTTGGCATAAACAAAACAATGGAATTAACCTTCCAAGTTGCATGGAGATTGTAATAAAATTAAAGATGGCTGGCTAGAAAAACTTACGATATAAAATATATTAAGAAAAACCTTTTCCGAAGGTGTATGTATGAGTAATGAAATCCCAAATAAGAATGAAACTATTTGATCCACTGGTTCGATCCAAAGTCATAACATCTATATTGAAACATTTTGGTAACTTCCTTTGCAGGATCTATATTGAAACATTTTGGTAACTTCTTTTGCAGGATGTAATAAAGAAACTATGAGATGTACGAGTAGGAAATCCCAAGCTTATGATAGCAACTAAGGACATGAAACTCCGTGAATTCAAAAATTTATATATGCCTCTAGAACAAAGCATCAAGAGTACATGCTCTCTTGCAGCTGAAAGGAGAGGCAGAAATATGATAACTATTTCCACTTGTATAATGTACACAGAATAGTAGATTTTGTATATAAAGCTTAAAAATGAGCTAATAATTATTGACATGAAATATATGATAGTAACAAAAAAAGTGTTTAATAGAGAACAAATCATCTAAAAAGACGAAGTTCCAAATCAAGATCCTCCTCACAGATATCTACTTGCCACATCCACGACAAGAACATGCCCCCCAAATGAAAACCATTTTCCAAACTCATGTTTCATATGTGAAACAAATACCAGGTCCCTATTTAAGATCCACTCAATTTACATTAATGTAATCAATATACAAATTCCCAAAGACAATCAGAAATTCATTTTAAAAAATAGACAACAAAAGTCCAATAAAACTGATCTTTGCTAAGATATGATATCATTTAAATTGAGGAGTGAGTTTGCACTAAAATAAGAAGTTGCTGAAAAGAAAAATCCCTCAGACTTGAACATAATGATTTGATCATCACAGAGATCAGCATTAGCATGGTTCACATCAGCATCATAGGGAATGAAACTGATTTAAAAAAATAACACAATGCTTGTTGTTTGTAAACTTCCTAGCTCAGATTTTCATCTTTTCTATTCACAGATTCCAAGTAGATGGAATCTCTAATAATGAGCTAGGATTATAAATGTATCATCATTACTTTGTCGTTTAACTAATACTACCTTTTAGTTTTTTAACAGACATTTTATGTTATCAAATCCTGATCTTCCAACAGATGGAATCTCTCATAGAGCTGGGATTAGAATTGTGTCATCGTTGATCTGTTCTTTTATGAGAATTTGACACTTGTGACCTGCATGTATCACCCTAGCCCATGTCAGAGAAAATGTTAGCAGTGCTTACCCTAGTCCATGTCTGAGAAGATATGAACAGTGCTGGTTGTGAACACTTCATAGTTCAGACTATAATGTTTTCAATTCCCTGCTCTTCCAGAAGATGGAGTGGAATCTCTCATAGTGAGCTGGGATAATGATAATATCATCTATGCTGTCACTTGGCTTGATGTGCACAGAAAAATATACACAATTAAGAACAAAAGAATTACTTGAAGCTCTTTAATATGCATCTTAGCTCAGACATTTAATGATTTCAAATCCTGATCTTCCAACAAATGGAACATCTCATAGAGCTACACTCCCTCATCTGATGGTCTGCTGAACCACATACTAGGCACTTGCCCAGTCTCTTCCTACACTCGCTCCACCCGTGCCCTGGCTTCTTGCAATAAGCACAGGTGGTGGCCTGCTGCCTCGGTGCCTGCTGCTGCACCCCCTGCTGCTGATACTGCACTTGCTGATGCCTCGGCTGCTGAAACTGCTGTGGCTGGAACCTCTGCTGCTGGTGGTGTGCGGCCCTCCGCTACTGCTGCCTCCCTGGAAGTCTCGCCCCCTCTTGAGCCTAAGCTCAAGATCATCCTCTGCAGCTAACGCGTCCACTAGGATCTCCTCAAAGGTAGCGCTGCAGGCATTCTTGGTGTAGGACTTGGCCTCCTTTACCAAGCCCTTCCGGAACACTAGGATCTCCTCAAAGGTAGCGCTGCGGGCATTCTTGGTGTAGGACTTGACCTCCTTTACCAAGCCCTTCCGGAACCTCCGGCCTTCGTCGCCTCCGACAAGCCCTCTACAAATCTGCTCAGACGACAGAACTCTCATGCATACTCCTCCACAGACTGGGTCCCCTGGACTAGGGGGCCTCGAGGGCTCCCAGCGCTGTGTCCGGGAAGAACTTCTTCTTGAATGTTGTCCAAGTCTGTCTTGCAGTACCAACCCACGGGTCGGTCCGGTACCATGTACGGGCCAGATCCTACATCATGCTTACCGCTGCCTCAATCTGGAGGCTCGTCGGGATCTCAGCCAACCTGAATATCTCCTCCATGTCCTCAATCCACTCGTCGGCATACAAGAACCCCTCTATCCCTCGGAAGTCTCTCGGGTGCATCTTCTGAAAATCTTGGATGCCCTTCTCCCGTGGCTGGGGTAGGCGTTTCAGCTGTTTTCGGAGGAGCCCCTCCACCTGTGAGACATGAGCCGAGTCCGGTGATTCCGGATGTGCTTCAGCAGCAGCAGCCACCTGCGGAGACAGTTGACGCCGTTCAGCTGTTAGCCTTCTTCCGGCAGTACATGGAGGGTCAGCAGACCCAGCAGCAGAGGCACACAGACCCAGCAGCAGAGGCACACAGCAGAGCTCACACGAGGCATTGAGCTGGCCGTGACTGCGGTAGAGAGAGTTGTAGCTCAGCCAGCGGCAGCCCCGCAGCCGCACCAGCCACGAGAGAAGGGCATCCAAGATTTTCAGAAGATGCACCCGAGAGACTTCCGAGGGACAGAGGGGATCTTGTATGCCGACGAGTGGATTGAGCACATAGAGGAGATATTCAGGTTGGCTGAGATCCCGACGAGGCTCCAGATTGAGGCAGCGGCTAGCATGATGCAGGATCTGGCCCGTACATGGTACCAGACCGACCCGAGGGTGGTACTGCAGGACAGACTTGGACAGCATTCAAGAAGCTGCTCAAGGAGAAGTTCTTCCCGGACGCAGCGCTGGGAGCGCTCGAGACTCAGTTCGAGGCCCTAGTCCAGGGGACCCAGTCTGTGGAGGAGTACACAGGGGAGTTCTGCCACCTGAGCATAAAGCATAATAGAAATAAAGAACTATTTTCAAGAAGCTGTTCAAGGAGAAGTTCTTCCCGGACGCAGCGCTGGGAGCCCTCGAGACTCAGTTCGAGGTCCTAGTCCAGGGGACCCAGTCTGTGGAGGAGTACGCAGGAGAGTTCTGCCACCTGAGCATAAAGCATAATAGAAATAAAGAACTACTTGATGTAATATACAACTAGTTAAGAATTAAGATAAAACAAAAATCGGTATGTTGTACGTTCTGTGTTCTGCTCATTTGTGAGCAGTTCACATTTACAATGATTTGTATGCATCACCGCACCTCATGATAGATAATAACACTAATCGTTGATCACTCTTCTAAGCTCAGATTATCATGTATCCAATTCCGTGTAATATATACAATTTATTAGAAACAAAAGAAATACAAAAGTTTTTCAGCTCAGACATCTCATGTTTTCAAATCCTGATCTTCCAACAGATGGAATCTCTCATAGAGCTGGGATTAGAATTGTGTCATCATTGCTGGGATTAGAATTGTGTCATCAGATTATCATGTATCCAATTCCGTGTAATATATACAATTTATTAGAAACAAAAGAAATACAAAAGTATTTCAGCTCAGACATCTCATGTTTTCAAATCCTGATCTTCCAACAGATGGAATCTCTCATAGAGCTGGGATTAGAATTGTGTCATCATTGCTTTGTGACATGATTTACTTTGCACTCAGGCAAATGGTAAAAGAAGAAGAATACAATAGAGTCATTACAAAAACAATTTGAAGTCACATACAGCTAGTTGAGAGACAGTCTCCATCGTAAGCTTTACTATTCATTTGTAAGTTTAAAATATTTAAAGCCAATTATATGGATCATCAGATAAACCAACAGTGGCGAGCTCCGCTGCTAGTGTATCACAATGACTTGGACCATAATACTTTAGCATCTACTAGAAGAAAACCAATTTCTCAAACAAGCATAGCTTGTTAGCTTGTTTTAAATTTTAAGATACATTTAGTTTTTTGAACAAATATTCATAATCATAACACTATTTCTTGACTCGGAATTTAGAGCGAACAAATTTGTTTGGGCTATAACCCGTTAGGATGCAACTTGTTCCCTCGAGATGAGTAGTCACCACAATTAAAATTATAAGTATTTCTACGTGTGCATTTGGAAATATGATTTTTTTTTTTAATTTCAAAAACTAAAAACATTGTCACAATTAATAGTATGGGCAACATTGTTTTGGAGCTTAACTTAGTGGTTTAATTCAATGGATCAAAAACAACAAACATACACATGTCAGCCTTTGTATTAATAGGCTTCTAAGAGCTAAAATGGGCTTACTCTTCCTACATTTTCAAACAGGACATTTTGGTATTTCAAGTTACTTCCTGCTAAGCTTGTAGGTATAGTACTAATATGTAAAAGTTAGAATCAAGAAGGATCCAGAATAGGGAACAAGAAAACATTACTAAGTTTGGTGTCCTAGTGCATTTTAGAGTATTTGGGTCATGACTCATTCATATAGGAGATGACACAACACAACGCAGACACATCACGCCATATTTTGGAGCTTGTGTTACCTAGGCTCAATGTCTACTCTTTAAACCTATGATCGCACAATAATTAAAATCCTGAATGCCTTACGTTCGATGTTCAAACAACAGTTATGATTCTACAAGGTATTCTAAACATCACATGTACTTTTAGTTTACATATAAATTTATATAGTGATAAAAGGTGTAGTAATCAATAAAGCTTATTTATTGTCATATAAGAAAAAGAAATATCTCTAAGGATGGAATGCACGAATCTTGTTCTTACTGTGTTCTGTCCAAGTGGTGCCCTAAGTGCGAGCTGGTCAAAGGTCAAGCACTCGCCACCTGCCTTCAGGATCCTTGCCCTTGCCGTCTCTGTGAACCTCAATGCTGCCACCTTCATTGCTGGAACCTCGTAGACACGTTTGTCATCAGTCACTGTACCAACAATGACCGCAATCTTGTCCTCCTACAACCAAAAATGAATTTTGAAAATTGAAAGCTAAGTCAACAGTAACCTATTTCGCAACCATAAACTTCAAAAAAAAAAAATGAAGCAACTTTTGGTTTAACACCAACTCTATTGTCACATTTTTGTAAGTACAAGCTTTGTGCACTATACATGAACAAGCTATTGTACAATACTTCTTTGAACCAAGAGTGCCACTAATAATAATGGTCAAAAGTTCTTATAACCGCATGAATCGAAAAGAACATGAACATGGAAATTCGAACCAAAGATTGAACTGTAATCGTCTGGCAACAAAATATACAAATGAACATACCAAAGAGAAATGATTGCTGAAAACTGAGCAAAATCATAACTAAGATCCAAATTTTACATGTCAGGATGAGCAAGCAATTGAATACTTGTTTATTACTAAGAGCGATCAAAATAAAACTACATAAAAATGACTCCCCAATTTCTAAAATGACGATAAAAGAAACAATTTCCTTTGTAACAAATTTAGAGATGGGTTGCCCGATCGATACCTTCTCCTTCGTGAAGGCGATGAGCCTCTTGAGCGAGATCGGGGGCTTGTTGGTCCTGCTCATGAACAGCCGCTTCAGAATCACCGCATTGAAGCTGCTCCCGGTCCTCCTCACCAGAAACTTGTAAAGCTTCGCGAAACGGAAACTTGAGCATTTCAAAACCACAAGCAAATGATACAATGGCGGAGAATGAAGAGAGATCGGAGTCCAAATGTCTCACCTTGACGAGGAGCTTTAGGTACACATCGTCGGACCTCGGGGCCGTGCGCTTTGTCCTCTTGCTCCTTCCGCCGGCGACGAGATCGATTCCCTACCATTGGAAAGAGAGAATAACACGGTTAGGGTTAGGGTTGCAAACGAAAAAAAAAAGATAGGGTTAGGGTTTCGAACGAACAGTAGAGAGTTTCACTCACCATGGTGGCTTTAGAAGCTCCCGGCTCTTCTGATACTCGATGGCTGCTTCAGTGATTTATAGAGACTATTTCTAGGGTTTTAGAAGGGACCGGCGATCTGGACCGTCCGTTTACACATGAATTGATCACTGATGTATAGTCCAGCCCATGAATTGGATGGGCCAGCGGCCAGCGTGCGGAAAATTAATATTGTTAAAAAGTCTGCTAACTTCTAATCTTCAATTGTGCTAGTTAAAAGGACCCACTTTCATGTTGTCATTCAAATATTGGAATTCTAAACTTTCAATTCTTACATCCACTTTAACCATTTTTATATTGCCATCCAAACAAGAATGATATTAAACTCGGACAAAAGTACATATATTCAAACACATTTTCGAAAGTGACACCACTTGCATTACATCATGTTGAAAGTTGTACTTTCACACTTTTAAGAAGTTACATATATCCAAGCTGTCCGTTATAAGTAAATATCGTTTCAATAAACACGTTTGAATTTAGCTACAAGTAATTAATTTTTTGTCACACTTGCTTAAATACTTGTTGCATATAAAAATTCTATTATGTTTTTGTACAAACTTTAAAAAGTATTTCACTTGTCCAAATTTTAATAGAACCTGATTTTTCTGTATATAAACATAATCACCTCTTCCCTTCCTCTTTTTTCTTCCTAACAACCAATAATCTCTTCTCTATTCCATCCAAAATAATTCCAAAATTCGTCTAAAAATATTTTCGTTTTTCAGTATCTATCTCGACTTCGCGGGACTATATATCCTAACTCCGACGTCCGAATTGATAATGCGGTGAATAAAATATTTCCAAATTGATATTATTTTAATATTTTAAAACTATAATTTTGTGCGAGACGAACTTCGAATTATGTAACACATTATACGTGTATTTGTATTGAACTAAATATTTTGGTACAATATTTTCGTCTACATATTTTTTGATTGTCAAATATTATCTATGTTTTATATGAGAGAACATAATGGTGAAATAACACTTATAAGTGAAAAAAAAACTAGCAAAATTACTTATAAGTAAAAAAATCACTTTCAAGTGAGAATTTTTTTTTTTATAAGTATACTTATAAGTAAAATGGAGTAAGTGACTCTCATAAGTGATCCTCACTTATAAAAAAAAAGGGGGAACACCCCCAAGTCAATTCACATGAATAAGAGAACTCCATCAACTTCGACAAAATTATTTTTATGTTGTCCTCGCCTTCATTTTTTCTCCTTTGTCTTAATAATGGGTTATAGGCTCTCTTTGTAAACTTATAATAGACAAAATATTAATGGTTCTTGAAATTCAATGGATTCATCGACAACTTACTAGGCAGATGGATTCTCATGGTACTCATACTCCTCGTTTGCTTCGCGGAAAAGAATGGAAAGAAAATTAATTTTTTAACTTTTTTTTTTTGAAAATTATAATTCCTAATGATTTATCCGATGTTTGAAATGCGAAAGAATTAAAAAAAAAAAAAAAATTTGAATACTTTAAGATGGAAAAGAGATTACTTGCTTAGATGAATGAAATTATTTTTTGTCTTATTTTTCTTCCATTGGAAATCGTTTTCTTTTATTCTTCCATTTTTTTGACACTCAAACATAAAAAATTAATCACTTTTAACCAAAAGAGGCCATAAAGACGGTAAGATTTTGGAAATTTTTTTTTTTTTTTTTTTTTTTTTTTTTTTTTTTTTTTTTTTGGAGCATATGTTCACATGTAGGAGCTATCAGGGAATGGTCCAGTAGTTGAGAATGGTATAAATTATTGAGGAAGTCATGGATTTGAACCCAAACCACTTAAAAAAGAAGAGAGAGGTTCATAGGTGGGCATGAATTATTCTTATTGGGTACATCGTCTATTCTTAGACCCGTGGTTGGCAAAGGAATTTAGTGAATTTTTCTCCTCCCATTTAAAAAAGTGGGAGGAAAAAAAAAAAGAAAAAAAAGAATTGTTACTCCAAGATCAACTATCAATTTTGTTATGGACATTAAGAAAAACTTTTCTCAATTGCTTGCAAATCAATTCTGACTCTTGTTTGACAAAATTGTTTGCTTTCCGTATAGAAATTGGGTGCTTTGTGAAGAATTTGTAGTATGTCTTATTTTCAGGATTTTATGAATTCTATTTTTTTTTTATTCCGTCCTTGTTGGATATTAAATGGCAATTGATTGATGCTACACCATCCTAGTTGCTTATGCATCCATCACATATATCCCACCAAATCAATTTAGTATTAGAAACTTATGAGTTTCTAAAATGAATTATCTCGAGTATGGATACCACAAACTAGAATATTATCCACTTAAATCCTACATGTGAAGCGATTAAATTATTCAATATTGAGATGATGGATAAACCTACACATTTCTTAATAATTTATTATTAAAGTATTATGATTTTGTCACGACCCGATCCCAATTTAATGGGTCGAACCGGACCATGCCCAGCCTGCACCGTGGTGAGACGGCGGCAGTAAGCTGTTCCATTGCAGGTATTCACAACAACACAAGTACATTTGTCACAACTATTCTATTCGGAATTGAATCTTTATTTGATAAAATATTCAGAAATACAACTGGAAGGGAAATGCTGAAAATAAAACTACAAACTCCAAATAAAAGAAAAATGCAGAAAAGGGAAACTATCTAAGCATCAGGTTCAGCAGTCCCAGGATCAGCGTCCTCCAAAGACGGCTCCGGTACCGTCGCCGGGAAGAGAACCGGGTCATAATAGCTATTATATAGTATAGCTCGTCATCCTCAGTGTTACCTAAAATGTTGTCTCCAGTCAGGAGGGAGCAAGAACGAAATATGCATCTCATAATTTAAGTAGTAATTGAAAAGTGCAGGGTAAACAGTTTGAAATAATGATTTTCAGCAGTTAAAACAGTTTTGTGTGATTTGAATATGCAAACGTCTATGACCGGCTTGGGTTAATCAGTAGTATCCTAGCGATACGATATGGCTTATCCCCGTGTGTGTGAGGGGTAAGCTAACACAGTCAGTTCAGTAGGGACTTTGGTCATAAACGTTTACACTATTCCCCCAGTCCCAGATTCAGTAACAGTAACATCGGTAGAGTTCCGTGCCAGCAGTGTGGTTTAACATGCATCTTAACTTTACTAAATAAAATACAGGAATACACAAATCGTAACTTGCCTTGTATTAGATTGACTGGAAGGACGAGTCGGTACCGAGGAGGAACGTCAGTTGTAACTTCGAGTTCCTACAGTTGAGAACTCGACTTAGAACCTTGAATAACCAGGCTAAGTGTGCTAGTTGCAATCTCTAGTAGTAAGTCCTAGTCAGGTTTTAATTTGTATTAATCTACAGCTAACGTTTACGTCGCAACTACGTGCGTTGATTAAACCGATTAATTGATTATTTGGAAATAATAACGAGAACCGATTAACTTTGGAAAAACTTTGTGTTTTCGTAATATATATATAAAAAATACAGTTTCTTTTAGTGATAAATTGTGAACTAGTTATTTAATAATATTTTATCCATTTTAATTAGTTCTTAATTAATCAGTAAATCGTGCTCTAATCTACGATTATGCGACTAATAAAAAACCACCCAAAATTTCACATCCACCAGAAAAATAAAATAAAACTATGCTACACAATACAATGGCACAGCTAATGGTCCTAGGGTGGGCTTATGCCCTGTACAATTTTCTTTTACATCAAAATAAGAGAAAATGACTTAATTATTAAATAAAGTGCAGGAATTGAATAACTATAAATAATAGCCTAAATATTAATTAAAATAATTAAAAAGATAGCTAAGAGTCTCAGACTCGGTCCATTCCTCAAAATTCGGCTAATACCACAACGTCCGGTCGGACCGGTGCGTTTGCATTTCGCCGGGCCCACAGACCGGTACGGTCGTCGCCCGAAAATCAGTTTAAAAATTCATTTTCGAAAGCCAGTTTTGAAATCAATATAAGTATAGTTTTGTAAAAATTTGGGCAGCACTTCCTCTATTTCGGGACAAACCCAAAACTGGAAAATGCGCCACGGAAAACCTGCAAATATTTCCAACCCAAAATAATCCACAGAATATATCCACCAAAATAATCCCAAGCCACAGAAAATAATTCCAACACCGAATAATTCCCGAAAAGTCCGGAAATCTCGTAATCCAACCAAATCACACCAAAGCAACACAGGAAAATAATCTAACGCAGCTAAACGATAATATACGCAGCTAACCGGATTCCCGAGAGGGAACCGGGGGACCGATCTATCATCATCGACTCTACGGGGGACGAACTACTGTGATTATCCAGAAATTACCAGATTCCGTTGGCGGGGAGCCGCGGAAAAAATCTCGGGAAAAATCCGAAACTAAGTTCGGCAGCAGGTCGCAGATCCAGACTCAACAACGCACAGAAGAGGGGCGCGCACGGGAGGGAGGTCGGTCGGCTGCGCTAGGGCACGCCTCGCCGGGACAGATCCTGCGCGGAGAGAGCTCGCGCTGGACAGGGAAGTCCGCCGGGAAGGGCGCGGACCGCGGGGTCGCGCGGACAGCGGCGGCTAGGGCACGGCCACCGGAGATGGGGGTCGCCGGAGTAGGCCGCGAAGGGGCGCTGACCTGGCCGGGGAGGGTCGCGCGGAGAGGCGCGGACGGCTGGAGCTTCGCCGGGAAGTTGGCGCGCTCGCGGGGGAGCGGGTGTTCTCCAGAGAGGTGGAGAAAAGGGGTTAGGGAAAACTCTACTCCAGAGAGAGAGGGAGAGGTGAGGGATTATTGAATGAAGAGAGGAAGAGAGTGAGAGAGATTTGTTTGAGAGTAGTTTTGTGGGTTCTGTTGTGAGTACGGGAAAGAGGTGGTGAGAGTGGGATTAAAATAGGGAGTTGGTTTGAGGATTTGTGTGGAGGAGACTAAAGCTAGGGGTAGTTGCTTACCACTTCTCCAGGAAGGAAATGCTGGTCCTTCGGGACCAGTCCAACCTAATATTTTTTTTTCTTTAAACCAAGTCAAATATTTGATTTAAGAAGAGAGAAAGAATTGGGAAGAAGGTTGGGCTCAGGCTCGAACTCGGGTCTGGGTCGAAACATTCAAAAGTCCCAGTTGTTTATAATTTTCAAAATCCTTTTCACCCAAGAATAATTAATAATAATATTAATAATAATAATTTTGAAAACGTTTTTATTTCCAATACAAAAATTATATTCAAATAAAATTACAGAAAACTGGGTTTCACAATCTTCCCTCCATAGAAAATTTCGTCCTCGAAATTTAAAGGGAGGGTAGGAGAATCAAACAGCTACGGGTACTACGCCCGTAACTCAGGTCCAACAATAAGAATTTTCAAGGCAGTCGTGGATGAGACGGTTTAGGGACAAGTTTTTATTTATGATATTATCCACGCAGAAAAATACAAAAACGAACCAAAGTACACGAGGTTGATCAGACCATCATGCACCGGTCCTGATTAGACAATATATTAGTGGGTGCACCCAATAAAATATCGTCATGATCAAGCTAGATTTAAAGAGATAGCTTGCAAAACTAGGCTAACTTAGCAGCATTAGTCAAATTTAGAACGGGCAAAAGAAAAGATAAGGAATAGGAGTTTAAATGATGGCTCAAATTCTGATTTTCTTCTCATCTCTGACTAGGCTTGCAACTGGTTTCTCTGGCACTGAAAAGGTTGATTCCAATCTTCAGCTCTGAATTATCCAAAATGTGACTCGGATCCGGAATGTAACGTCTGAGCTGTGACGTAGAAGACGTTACAACCTCTCAAGATTAGCTGGTAGAGCTAACTGGTACGCCACTTCCAACGCGTCTTAAACTTCAAATGGCCTGATGTACCTGGCCTCAATTTCCAGCTCCGTCAAAACTGATTGTTCCTCTGGTAGGAGAAACTTCACCAAACGCAATTTGGTCTTCCCAAGACCTACCAAAAATCCAAGACGCAAAATCTCAATACATCTTCAAGCGTCTGGATTGACCTCTCTGTTTGCTCGTCCCGCGGTACTCCATGAATCCGGTAGATGTACTTCTCGTACAATGCTGCCAACTTCTCGGTGAACAACTAACCTTGAAGGGAATAAAGTGTGCTGACTTAGTTAGTCGGTCCACTATAATCCAACTGGTGTTCTTTCCTCCTTGGAATCAAGGCAAACCTAACACATAGTCCATCGTTATGTGCTCCTACTTCCGGTCCGGAATGCCCAACGACTGTAGAAGCCCTGCGGGTCTCTGCCGACTAGCCTTCACTTGTTAACAAATAAAACATCTAACCTCAATTCTGAATACATCCTTCTTCATTCCATACTACCCAATAATAGTACGCATATTCCAATACGTATTGCTAGGATGTATGGAATACTGGTGCGCTTCTTGCATTAGTTCGTTCCTCAGTTCGCCAGATAGTACAAAAAGCCTCGTACCATTCTTCAGAGCTCCATTATTGGCGATTTGAGAAACCTTCAAGTGTTCCTGCCAACACTTGATCTCTAAGTTTGCAAAGTGTCTCGTCTTGAAACTGAATCTCCTTGACTTTGTCCATCAGACTCGAGCTCATTTGCAACTTCATCAACACTGAATCAGCATCCAGCTTCTTCCTTCCATTTCCAGGCAGTATAATCTCCAGTCCAAACTTCTCGATGTCTTCTAGCAGGTGCTAGTCCTTAGTTAAGAACTTCGCCATCAGTATCGACCAAGTGCCTCAGCGACCATATTAGCCTTACCTGAATGGTACTGCAGGTTGATGTCGAAATCCTTCATCTGCTTCATCCATCTTCTTAGTCTAACATTTAGCCCTTTCTGAGTGAAGACATATTTCAGACTTTTGTAGTCCGTACATATTTCACTCCCTTTCCATAAAAATTATGCTTCCAAAACTTCAAAGTAAAGATAATTGCAGCAAGTTTCAAATTAGGCGTGGGATGATTCTTCTCATGAGTCTGTAGTTGCCTACATGTGTAAGCAATTACTTTCCCATGTTGTTGAAGAACGCAACCCAGTCCTTTTCCAGAGGCATTACTGTAAATTGAGAACCCACCGGTTCCTGCGGGTAGCGCAAGGATTGGTGTAGTGGTAAGTCTCTTCTTCAGCTCCTCAATGCCGCCTGACAAACTTTCGTTCAGATGAACTCTTCATTCTTCCAAGTGAGCTTCGTCATCGGCTCAGCAATCTTGGCGAAATCCTTCACGAACTTCTGATAGTAGCCGGCCAAGTTTAAGAAACTTTCGAATTGAACTTGGGGTATACCACTCTTCAACAACAGCTATCTTCCATCGAAATTTCTTCTCTTGCCAACATGGCCAAAAGTCCACCTTGTCAAAAATCCACGTTCAGATAACTTACCAAAAACTTCTTTTTCCTCAAAGTTTCCAAAACTTCCTCAGGTGTTCTTCATGCTCTTCTTCAATCTTCAAATATATCAGAATGTTATCTATGAAGAAGATATACTGATTCATATACTCATGAAAAATCTCTGTTCATGAAATTCATGAACACAGCAGGAGCATTTGTCAGTCTAACGTCCTGACCAAAGAAAACTACCCATACTTGGTGTTTAAAACGTCGTCTTGGAAATGTCCTCTTTCCTGACTTTGATTTGATGGTAGTCAAATCTTAAGTCAAACTTCGAAACACCTTAACTCTACACAACCAAATCAAACAGATCCTCGATCCGGGCAGAAAGTACTTGTTCTTTAGTGTCTGGTAATTGATGCACATCCGTTTGTTCCATCCTTCTGGGGCACAAACAAGATAGATACTCCCTAAGGTAAAGTTCCACTCTGATAAATCCTAGAGCCTTCATTGATCTGATCCTTCATCTTCTTGGCCACCTTCGGATTGACTCTGTACCATCCTTTAGAAATAGGGAAAGAGCCAGGGACTAAGTCAAGGGTGAATCCTATGTCTAGATCTGGGATAATCCGGGGAGACTATCAGGAAAAACATCTGCCTGTAAGGGTGTAACTAAAAACTTCTATTCATGTGGAGAATTACAGCAAAAACTCTTATGATTGATCTAAGGACATCCTGTTACAATTTCCAAAAAGATGATGCTATTCAGCGGTTCTAGGTACTATTCCTCACGGTTCTGGCTCTTGTATGAGCAGTCTCCAACTGCTTCCTTTTCTTTGAACCTCGAGTATGCATCATGCCTTATTGTAAGGGCAGGGTCTGCTGGATAGGAAGAGGGTTCCTAGGTTGTGGCCTAACAGGTGTTGCTGGGATATGAGCTCTAGTTTGATAGAAAGATAAGGGCAGTCCTTTACCCGATGTTTAGCAGATCCATATGCCAAACATTGTTCCAATCTCTTGCGGCAACTAACGGCCTGATGACCAGGCCTCTTGCGATAGTTACAAGCCCATAGCTTCTTACGACAAGATTGCCGGAAAGTAGAGTACTTGATGGGACCCGAATATCTTCTAGGTTCAGGGGTATCCTTCCTAGGACAAAAGTTCTGCTCTAACTTGGTTGGGGATAACTAAGGCTACATCATGACGCTCTTCATGTCTTCTCTTGTGATATTCTTCTGTTCCTGCTGGGCTTCATCTTGAGCTTTCTGGAACTCCAGGGTTTCTCGAAATAGGACAACCATTTGGAAGATGATTGCTGGTACTGGTGGAACAACAAAATGAATAATCCACCAGGGAAATGCAATTCAGTTTGAGATGAGGTAGGATTCGCCAGTGTAGGAAAAACTTTACTGGATGCATTATGCGGACGGTCAAACAGCCGCGGGGGAAAAACCCTGGGCTTGGTTGAGGAGATGGGGTATCATCCGGAGATAACACCTCATCGCCAGCAGGATTTGGTCAACGGTCATTCTCTGGAAGGTTTAGGACGCACACATAAGCAAGGTAGCCTACCAGTCTATAATCAAGCAAAAATATTTATTTATATATAAATCGGACCTATGTCGTGACAAATCAATGTTCTAGTATTCTAATTGTTTCTAGGTATGTTTTCCTAAGTTGTTGTTTGTTGTGGGACCTGCATGGGCCACCACTGAAAACATGTCACGACCCGATCCCAATTTAATGGGTCGAACCGGACCATGCCCAGCCTGTACCGTGGTGAGACGGCGGCAGTAAGCTGTTCCATTGCAGGTATTCACAACAACACAAGTACATTTGTCACAACTATTCTATTCGGAATTGAATCTTTATTTGATAAAATATTCAGAAATACAACTGGAAGGGAAATGCTGAAAATAAAACTACAAACTCCAAATAAAAGAAAAATGCAGAAAAGGGAAACTATCTAAGCATCAGGTTCAGCAGTTCCAGGATCAGCGTCCTCCAAAGACGGCTCCGGTACCATCGCCGGGAAGAGAACCGGGTCATAATAGCTATTATAGTATAGCTCATCATCCTCAGTGTTACCTAAAATGTTGTCTCCAGTCAGGAGGGAGCAAGAACGAAATATGCATCTCATAATTTAAGTAGTAATTGAAAAGTGCAGGGTAAACAGTTTGAAATAATGATTTTCAGCAGTTAAAACAGTTCTGTGTGATTTGAATATGCAAACGTCTATGACCAGCTTGGGTTAATCAGTAGTATCCTAGCGATACGATATGGCTTATCCCCGTGTGTGTGAGGGGTAAGCTAACACAGTCAGTTCAGTAGGGGCTTTGGTCATAAACGTTTACACTATTCCCCCAGTCCCAGATTCAGTAACAGTAACAGTCGGTAGAGTTCCGTGCCAGCAGTGTGGTTTAACATGCATCTTAACTTTACTAAATAAAATACAGGAATACACAAATCGTAACTTGCCTTGTATTAGATTGACTGGAAGGACGAGTCGGTACCGAGGAGGAACGTCAGTTGTAACTTCGAGTTCCTACAGTTGAGAACTCGACTTAGAACCTTGAATAACCAGGCTAAGTGTGCTAGTTGCAATCTCTAGTAGTAAGTCCTAGTCAGGTTTTAATTTGTATTAATCTACAGCTAACGTTTACGTCGCAACTACGTGCGTTGATTAAATCGATTAATTGATTATTTGGAAATAATAACGAGAACCGATTAACTTTGGAAAAACTTTGTGTTTTCGTAATATATATATAAAAAATACAGTTTCTTTTAGTGATAAATTGTGAACTAGTTATTTAATAATATTTTATCCATTTTAATTAGTTCTTAATTAATCAGTAAATCATGCTCTAATCTACGATTATGCGACTAATCAAAAACCACCCAAAATTTCACATCCACCAGAAAAATAAAATAAAACTATGCTACACAATACAATGGCACAGCTAATGGTCCTAGGGTGGGCTTATGCCCTGTACAATTTTCTTTTACATCAAAATAAGAGAAAATGACTTAATTATTAAATAAAGTGCAGGAATTGAATAACTATAAATAATAGCCTAAATATTAATTAAAATAATTAAAAAGATAGCTAAGAGTCTCAGACTCGGTCCATTCTTCAAAATTCGGCTAATACCACAACGTCCGGTCGGACCGGTGCGTTTGCATTTCGCCGGGCCCACAGACCGGTACGGTCGTCGCCCGAAAATCAGTTTAAAAATTCATTTTCGAAAGCCAGTTTTGAAATCAATATAAGTATAGTTTTGTAAAAATTTGGGCAGCACTTCCTCTATTTCGGGACAAACCCAAAACTGGGAAATGAGCCACGGAAAACCTGCAAATATTTCCAACCCAAAATAATCCACAGAATATATCCACCAAAATAATCCCAAGCCACAGAAAATAATTCCAACACCGAATAATTCCCGAAAAGTCCGGGAATCTCGTAATCCAACCAAATCACACCAAAGCAACACAGGAAAATAATCTAACGCAGCTAAACGATAATATACGCAGCTAACCGGATTCCCGAGAGGGAACCGGGGGACCGATCTATCATCATCGACTCTACGGGGGACGAACTACTGTGGTTATCCAGAAATTACCAGATTCCGTTGGCGGGGAGCCGCGGGAAAAATCTCGGGAAAAATCCGAAACTAAGTTCGGCAGCAGGTTGCAGATCCAGACTCAACAACGCACAGAAGAAGGGCGCGCACGGGAGGGAGGTCGGTCGGCTGCGCTAGGGCACGCCTCGCCGGGACAGATCCTGCGCGGAGAGAGCTCGCGCTAGACAGGGAAGTCCGCCAGGAAGGGCGCGGACCGCGGGGTCGCGCGGACAGCGGCGGCTAGGGCACGGCAACCGGAGATGGGGGTCGCCGGAGTAGGCCGCGAAGGGGCGCTGACCTGGCCGGGGAGGGTCGCGCGGAGAGGCGCGGACGGCGGGAGCTTCGCCGGGAAGTTGGCGCGCTCGCGGGGGAGCGGGTGTTCTCCAGAGAGGTGGAGAAAAGGGGTTAGGGAAAACTCTACTCCAGAGAGAGAGGGAGAGGTGAGGGATTATTGAATGAAGAGAGGAAGAGAGTGAGAGAGATTTGTTTGAGAGTAGTTTTGTGGGTTCTGTTGTGAGTACGGGAAAGAGGTGGTGAGAGTGGGATTAAAATAGGGAGTTGGTTTGAGGATTTGTGTGGAGGAGACTAAAGCTAGGGGTAGTTGCTTACCACTTCTCCAGGAAGGAAATGCTGGTCCTTCGGGACCAGTCCAACCTAATATTTTTTTTTTCTTTAAACCAAGTCAAATATTTGATTTAAGAAGAGAGAAAGAATTGGGAAGAAGGTTGGGCTCAGGCTCGAACTCGGGTCTGGGTCGAAACATTCAAAAGTCCCAGTTGTTTATAATTTTCAAAATCCTTTTCACCCAAGAATAATTAATAATAATATTAATAATAATAATTTTGAAAACGTTTTTATTTCCAATACAAAAATTCTATTCAAATAAAATTACAGAAAACTGGGTTTCACAGATTTTTTTTTATGTGTTATTTCTCTAAGCTGGGCCGTGGTCAAATCCACCCAACCGTCCACGGGAGGATTCGAACCCAACCGCACTTAAGCACCCATTAACCCTCTTTTGGGCCTTCTTAAGAGTTCACTAGCATATGGGCCATGGTGGAGCCTCCCTGAAAGATGGATATACAAGGGATCTAGCGTTTTCGTGCTACATTTGTTGATGTAGTCGTTGCACGATACAAAAATTTTGGTGAAGAAAAAAAAAAACTAATTAGTGTTTAGACCGTGATTTATACTATCTTAGAGTTTGAGTCCCAACACGCCAATTAAAAAATTTGGACTTTGAATTTTTTATTTTTATTTTATTTTGTCTATTATACCCTAATTTCTAACATGTGTTGATTGTTGTTATTGTACTGATGTTCAGGGTACAATAAAAAAATATCATGATCCAAACTTTTAAATTGGATTTAAATACTAAATTGTTATATTATTCAGAATATAAAAACTAATTAGCCCCAATAAAAACATACATTGCGAAGAAATTGCAACAAATATATAGTATGATGACAACAACGTTGGAACGCTAGTAGGTTGTCCGCCCGCGGGGCTGACCCGCACTCGCGTGATAGGCAGCCATTGGCTCTCCCGCTTGGGGTGAGCCTAGGTTAGCAGAGGGGGCCAATGGCTGTCCGTCACGCAGGCACGAGCCGGCTCTGCGGACGGGCAAAATAGTTTTTTCCTGATTGATATCTAAATCAGTTAGGAAGCCAAATGTGCTTTTCCGGGTAATGTAGACTATGTTTCCTCATTTATTTTTCTTCTATCTTGCATCAAAGTGAGATCCAGATAACGTGCACATGTATTTTGTTTGTAACAAAGTGTCAATTTCTCTGCTTGTCACATCCAAGACCCATAGATAGCTTGTTATCTTGTGTTTAGTCATGGCAACAAGTGTGGTGTTACGTGTAGATAAAATTTGGTTCAGGTGTCCAATATTGTACACTAACTTTGTTTTCTTATAATTTCAACTAAAGAAAAAGATGAAAATGACAAGAGAATACTTGCTTGAAAAGATAGACAACATTGTCACGATTGCATAATTAATTGATTAATATTGATAAAATTATTTTTGTTATATATATATATATATATATATATATATATATATATATATATATATATATATATATATATATATATATATATATATTCTTTTTTTTCTCTTTTATATATATATATATATATATATATATATATATATATATATATATATATATATATATATATATATGAAGAAATAATAATTTTATTGCTAGAAAAAGAAGAAAACAGCCAGTACAAACTCACAAGTACTATATACAACTCAGAACATGGTTAACCCTCCATACTCCGTATATCCGTCTCAATATTATTTATTATCCCCCGAGCAGTATATATATATATATATATATATATATATATATATATATATATATATATATATATATAATCCTGAACATCAGTACTACAAGGACAACAACCAACACACACATATATACAGAGGCGGATCCAAAGGAGCCCATCCCATTTTTTTTTTTTACATTTCTTTTCTATTTATTTTTTTTTGATTTTTTTTAATATAGATTTATCTACTTCCAGTCCACCCAAAATTTTGGTAGCTCACCCCAGCTATAGTTTCTGAATCCGCCCCTGCATATATATTCAAAAGGGTATACCTTATTGATAAATAGCGAAACTCCTTACAAATCCAATCACACCGGCTTATTGAGTCCCCCAAGGGGACACATTACCGTAGTGTCGTACTCAATATTGTTTACAATACCAATTGGAGGAGTAGAGATGCCCTCATAAATACGGGTATTCCTCTCTTTACATAAGTTTCAATAAACAGTCGTAGATAACCTGATCCTTGTCATATACTAAACAAAATGGATCCCCTACTTGGTTGATTTCTGAGATCATCAATCACCCCCATAAATATCTTGCCAACTGGACCGAGTATCCGCAGCTTAGAACTTGGACTCCGCCACACGAACCTCGACATAGAATAGTAGAAGAACAAATGCTTCATAGACTCCGCAACTTCACTGTGGGATCTCTCTAAATTACAATAACTATAGATTTGCTATAGTTAATCAGTTAGGGGGCATTTGGATGAAGATTTTATATTCATAGGAATCCACTTTCCATTTCTTCGCATGAGAAAGTAATTCAACATCATCATACCCTTGTTTAGTTAGGTTGAAAATAGGAAAAATGGATCTTAATTTATTTAGTATTCCGTAAATATTATTTCATTAATTTCATAGTGCTTCTATTATCTAAATCTACATGTTTGGGATAGAAGTTGAATTTTGAAAGTAAAAAAAAAGGGTATTAGTGTCCAAACAAAACATTCTAGAAAAGCAAAACTATTTCCAGTTGAGACATTGGATTTTACTTTTCCACAATAATGAAAATACAAAACCTCTCTTATTCCTCCAATTTCCAACCGTAGACGTACTAAACAACAGTAAATAATCTCAAATTCATTCCGAAACCTTCAAAACTTGAACCAAATGCTCCTTATAGGAAAAACATAGGTTGTTCTAGTCGACATCGACAATGGTTCGCAGTTGTCGGTGACGGTGGCAGGAGTCTGGCTACATTATTGTAGGGTTTAATCCATGGTTTAATTTCTTGGCCAGGGGAAATTAATGACTACTCAAACCCAATAAACCTTTGATGTGGGGAAGAAAAAAAAAACATTTGTTACCCATAATTTTGAATTAGTTGGAGTTCTATGTTGATCCCAAGAACCACGTATCCAATAGTTGACTTAGTTTGGCTTAATTTCAACATATACTTTGTTTTTGTTTTTCTAGGTCAATATCTCATTGATCAGCTGGATTTGACAAAATGTGAGTGTTGAATTAACAATTAATGACGAATCTTAATGTTAAATATACATGACTCGAATATTGTGAAAGTGATGATTCTACTGTCGGATTGTATTTCATTTTACGTTGAACCCTCTCAAAGTGAGTGACAATGGAGTTGATAATTCAGTTCCATATCAAATAAAAAATAGAATAATGAAACGTAAATAATTGGAATTGGTTCAGATCTAACTTAAAAAAAAAAAAATTTAGGACGTATGAGTCCAGTCCGATAACTTATGGATTAACTTCATTTCGGATCACACCATATTCCAAACATCTAGAACTAGGAAGACTATTTTTAAAATAAATTAAAAAATTTATTAGAAAATGGACTCCGAGATTGAAATGTAGTTGTAGTACAAACTAGTCATAATATATGAGTCTACTTTTGTATATCTTATTACCACAATGCTACTATGACAGCGAAAAAAAAAGGCTTAATTGCACTTTGCTACCCTCAACTATTCCGCCTTTTCAACTTGATACCATAAACTTTTTTTCGTAACAAATTGGTACCTCAACTATTATTTTTTTTCAACTTGATACCTAATTTTTCAAAAATTCCGAAAATGCCCTTCCCTCTTCCTTCCCTCCACCCCCTTCCCCACTCCGGCCACCCCCCCTGCTAGCTCTGGCCGCCCCACCCCCCCCCCCCCCTGCTAGCTCCGCCCCCCCCCGCCCCCCACCCCCCCCCCCTGCTAGCTCCGCCCCCCCCCCCCCCCCCCGCCCCCCACCCCCCCCTGCTACCTTCGGCCACCCCCTGCCCCGCCTCCCGCCCCGCCCTCCCTCCCCAGCCCCCCTCCTCCCGTGCTGCCGCGGCCTAGGGGAGAGGCGGGGGCGGGCGGGCGACCGGAGTGAGCAGGGGGGGTGGGGGGTGGGGGGCGGGGGGGGGGGGGGGGAGGGGCGGAGCTAGCAGGGGGGGGGGGGGGGGCGGCCGGAGTGAGCAGGGGGGGCGGCCGGAGCGTGCAGGGGGGGGAGGGTTAGGGGTAGGGGTAGGGGCATTTTAGTCCAAAATAACATCTGGGTACCAAATTGTTACAAAAAATAGTTTAGGGTACAAAGTTGAAAAATGGTAATAGTTGAGGGTAGCAAAGTGCAATTAAGCCAAAAAAAAATGTGCACTTCAACTTTATGCATACTTCAACTTTATATATTTTATATTTTTCAAAGTCTTCTAGCTCTCAACAGGTGCAGACATAACATATTTTAACTGGGCAGATTTGATCCCACAAAAATGCTATGAATCATTAGCTAATATCTCGTGTTATATATAGCCCGGTCAAGAACTTTGTAAATGTAAAATTGAATTTTTATCCCTATAAAGAAATGGAAATTATATTTTGTCTGTCCCTAGAGGTGATCGTGCTTGTCTGTATCCAAGTGACGGTCAGTCATTGGTCCTCTGTCGATATGGGTCTACTCCGGACCAGAAGGCCATCTGTATACCATGTGGCTGCGAATCGGTAATATCAGTAGCAACGCTCATAACGTGGCTGCGAATCGGTAATATCAGTAGCAACGCTCATAAAGAAATTAGAATTAGAATATAGAACTCAAGGGAGGGGGGGGGGTGCTAAGACCTCGTTTGGTTCACGGATTCAAGGAATTCGAAAAGGAAAATTGTTCCTTTCCTTTGTTTGGTAACCACAAATTTTGGAGTATTTTTCTGACATGGAGAAAATAATAAATTATGAAATAAAATAGTTTCTCTTAGGACCCATGAGATTCATTTTCCGTCCTCCTTTTCCAGCATTAATTACCAAACATTATGACAAAAATAGCCTTGAGTTATTATCTATTTTACCAATTAACTCTTCGTATTATGTTAACTATAATTATGTTGATATTGAATATTATTGAAACAATGATATATTTTTATTTTCTTTTCTACACTAAACAAACACGGAAAGAAAAAACAAATATTTTTTCTTAAACGTTTTCTTTGTTTTACCAAACATAGTAAATAAAATTTGATAGGAATTCTAGTTTTTCATCCTTATAGAAAATAGGAATTGATTTCCCTTTCGTGAACCAAACTAGGCCTTAGGACGTACAACCAACCCCCCCTCGAGCCTTGAATTATTAGGGGTGCAACTTGGACGGGCTAAATCCGAATCCGATAAACCCAAACGGGTTAGGATTGATGATACCTGGGCTCAAATTTGGGTTCGGGTTAAAATATTTGAACTCGAACAAAAATTGGGTTGGGTTCAGGTTCATGTGTCGGATAACCGGAAGAACCCGAAACCCGACATACATATATATATATATATATATATATATATATATATATATATATATATATATATATATAGATTGTTTCATACTTTCTAAATAAAAAATTTAAATCCTAAATTTATCAACCCAAACTTATCAACTCCTTTTAAATCTCATGTTAGTTTGTATTTTGTAATGATTGGTGCTTAATTGCTATTTGATTATGTGTGTAATATTAATCTTATTTTAAATATCATATTAGAGCCCGATAAACTCATTGGACCCGACCCAACCCGAGCATCCTCCGGGTTCGGTCTTGGGCTTCATATGTTGAACCCGGATCGGGTTGGGCTCGGGTTACAGCTAGGGTTATGATTCATCGGGTTGGGCTCGGATTGAACTCAAGACCGACCCAACCCGTCCGAGTTGCACCCCTATGAATTATGCTCCCCTAAACCTGCTACAGCGGAGCAGCATACCTCCTCCAGAATTTGTTGTTCCACGCCTCCCTCCTCCATAAAAAGAGGGGAACACTCCACCACTCACTAAACTAGTACACTAGAGTGAGGGGGAGGGGGAGAAATATTTATTTACGAGAGACAGATGGCGGGCTTAGGAGTAGTCCTGGAAAAGCAGCAGAAATCCTTCCCAAAATGCCCCCAGATCGTCAGCAAGGCCACCTTCTTCATCAAGAAGAGCACCACCACCTCCTCCTCCTCCGTTCTCCTTCCCTCTCCTCTCCAGCCGACGTTCCTGGACCGCTGCTACCTCTGCCGAAAGCGTCTCCTCGACGGCACAGACATCTACATGTACAGGTCTCAACAATTATTATACCATCAATCATTTTACAGCTGACTAGCATATATGTACGTGCGTTACACGTATTTATTATTAAAAATATTAAAAGACACTTATAAGTCAAAATTTATTTATTTGCTAATAAATGAATGATGCTAAACAAAGTCTATTTTTTTAATTCTTCATTTTTAGATACTTAATGCATTTAAGAGTTGTTGTAATTAGGAATATCAAACGATAACTTTTATATTTCAAAAATACTATTTGGCTCCCAAAAACTTTGGGTGATATAATCTTCCATTATGTGACAGATAACATGGTTGCTGACATAGCAGCTGACATGGCACAATTTAACAATAAAACTAATAGTAAATTAATAAATTAACATTAAGATTAATCTTAACATTAAAATTAACATTAACATTAAAATTAATATTAATATTAATATTAAAATTAACATTAATATTAACATTAATATTAATATTAATATTAATATTAATATTAACATTAAAAAAATTGAATAATTAATTTTTTTGGCTAAAATTTGTCATGTCAGCTGTTATGTCATCTGCCATGTCAGATGTCACATAATGGGATATGACATCATCCAAATATTTTGGGAGCCAAATAGCATAATTGTTTATATTTACCTAAATATTTCATATTAATTTTAGTTGATCTTTTTAATTAGTAAATATTATAAAGGATATCTTTGAAGGAAATTTTTTTTTCTACGGCGAAGCTTACTTTTGGTATTATATAGTTGGATATATTATCATTTAGATTCTGAAATTTATACAGCTTAGAGTTATAAGTCCTGACATGTTCAATTAATGGGCCGGTCCAAGGCAAACTTTCGAAATGACCTCCCATATATAATATGAAAAAAAAAGAAATATCTAAATATAAGAGAATTGTGGAAACAAAATAAGTAACTAAAATAAAAGAATATAACAAAGGAATTGTATAAACCTATAGCAAATGACCTTTAACCTAGTGGTTAAGAGAGATGTATGCGGCCAAAATGGTCGGAGTTCGAGTTCCAGTGGAGGCGAGTTCGCCACAAATACCCATCGCTTCAACAAAAAGGTGTATAAACCTATAAAGATAACTACTACACCACAACTCTTTTGAGTTTAAAATAGCTCATATATAGTACATCATAGTTAGATACGTCTAATCGTCCCGTATGTCCTGAACTAACGTGGTCCCTTTTAATCTGAAAATTTTGGATTCGAAATTTTAATTTTTAATTTTTTTCATCATATATACTTAAACAAGAGTACACGAACAATAACTAATATATGCGATGCTAGAAAGAAGAGAATAATAAAAAATTAATCAAAAATAAAAATTAAGAGTACAAACTTTAAGCTGATATCAAATATTCAGAGTCTAAACCCTAAATAGCTCATCATTTTAATATATATGCACTCAACCGTTGCTTCGACTACAGTTGGCAGTGCAAGACATCACGATTTTCTAACATAGTTTCCGACTGGCATGATAGATTTATAAAGGTTATTCCTCGTCCATAAATGGGTATTGCACAAAGTTTTTCGGTACATTGATAAGACTTATTAACATGTACCAGATTTTCATACATTTTAAGCAGATTTTATAAGGGAAGTGTAATGGACAAAGATGTTTTTAAGGATGTTACCAAAATTAACCTTATTTTATTAAAAAAAATTTATAAATGTTATTTTTTAAAATTATAATAAGTTGAAGATATATTTGATAATCCAAAAATCCGAAATCATTGTAGAACCCTTTTCGTAATTGCAATTCCTTTTTATAAATATATTCGAATATAGAATAATATATGTATTACTGTATAATATAAAAAAAATGAGACTTCACAGTTAAATTTTTTATTCATAAAATATTTTTATCCATGTTTCTACTTAAAATTGTTCATTAAATTTAACATATACAGTTAGATAGTTATGTGTGGAAAAAATTTTAAAGGGCATTATTGTTTGCTTTCTTCAAGATGTTAAAAAAAAAAAGCATTTTGCTCTTCCCAAATAGTAAAATATGAAGAAAAAAAATACAAATAGTATAAATACGTACATAGCACGTACATATATATCTATTCTACTATATAATAGGAAAACTTAGATGGTGAAACTTTTAAATTCTGAAAATACCCTTACATACTTATACTAATTAAAAATATTTTATTAATTTTAATAAGGACAACTTAGTAATAGGAAGACTACCCTTTGGTCTTCCTAAACTAATTAAGAAATGTTAAAATACGTGCAAGGCACGTGCACATATGCTAGTTAGTATATAATAAGGATGGTCTAGTTATTCTAGTTCCTTCTTCTGCATGCAGGGGCGATCGAGGTTTCTGCAGTGAGGAGTGTCGCTGTCGCCAGATTTTCATGGACGAGGGAGCCGTAACCGACAACTGCTCCCTTTCAGCGGCCTCTGCCTCGACGACATCCCGCCAGGGGAAGGGCAGAGCAGTTGTCGGTGGTGGTTTTGGGTACTACTAACTATATATATATATATATATATATATATATATATATATATATATATATATATATATATATATACAGTTTTTTCTTTCTTATATATTGAAGGGGAGATGGGGGCTTTTTTGGGTTATTATTACTATAGTTATTTCTACTGTTACACCCTGTACTGCTGTAATGAAGAACGGAAGAGTTCTGACAATGCGAGATGCCTATGTTGATATATTCACTCCCGACAATGCACGCTGTTAACTAGTGCGTCAATTTGCGCAAAGGGGTGTGGTACCGGGAAAGGAGTGTGAGTTTATCTACTGTAACAGCTGTTCTCTATATATATGAGGTACTGGTAAATTACAGTGTACTGCTGCAGCCCATAGTAACGATATGTGAATAAATTTTCAAGCACATTATATATACACTATGCACATGGTAACACAAGTGTGAACAATTAATACCACTTTTAACCTTCACACAGTACACTGTAATGACTAGTCTACAATATTCTGACAGACTATAGGCCAACCATTATATAAAACAAAAAAAATCCAATTACCTCAAGGGAATTGCAATTGTCGACAAGACTTTTACAGTATTTCGAATTTTTAAGATAGGTTATCAAAATTGTCCTCAAGTTATTACAGTTTTTAAAAATAAAATTTATAACTTTTCTTATCAATTAAGCATAATTTTGTTAACCAATTTTCAAATTTTGTGGATATTGTAATTTTTTTTTTACAAGTATAGTTCATTTATCTCAATTTCAATGTATAGTTGAATTTTACCATTTGGTCAGCAGTACTTAGTGAACTGGAATTTCGGATTGATACATTTTCTACTGTCGAGGTGATATAAGGAGTCAATCGGTACATAATTAATTCAGAAATCTATTATATATCATATGTTGATATGATACTACATTTTTATGCTCAACCTCATTAACAAACATCGAAAGGATAATTTTGTACATTAAAGAGTTATTTGTATTTACCCTCCCAATTGCTAATCATATTTCTACTTCCTCCCAATTTTATTTTAATTAGTATTACCCCCCAATCTTTGGGTAAAGTGCAAATAAACCCTCCTAAAATTTGCGTTTTTGCATTTGAAGACCCCTTGCTTAAAAAAAAAAGATCCCACATTTAATTTTTGATCAGTTTGCACCCATGCCATTAATATACGTTAAAATACGTCTAAAAATACGATTTTATTCCTCCCCCCACTCTCCCCCCCCCCCCCCCCCCCCCTCTCTCTCTCTCTCTGGTGGTGAGAGTTTGTCAAGCGGGGCCGACCATAGGAGAGGGGAGGGTGGCCGGCCAGCGAAGGAAGGAGGGGGCGGGTCGAGCTAGGGATGAGCATTCAGTTAATTCGGTTCAAACCGAACCGGAAACCGAATTGAACCGAAAATCGAATAAGCAAAACCGAAACCGAACCGAATCAAACGGAACCGAATTAAATCGGTTCGATTTACGGTTTATTTGCATTTTTTGTTAATATATATAGTACTTTTATATATATATATATATATATATATATATATATATATATATATATATATATATATAGTAACAAAATTTTCTTATTCTGTTTTTGGTTTGGACCAAAACCGAAACCTAAGACCGAAACAGAATAAGAAAATTTAGTATTTTCAAAACCGAAACAGAATAAGAAATTTTTAAAACCGAGCCGAATCTCTTATTCGGTTCGATTTTCGGTCCAAACCGAATAATGCTCACCCTTAGGTCGAGCATGGCCGACCTGCGGAGGGGGGTCGGCCAGCGGAGGGAGGAGGGGGTTGGGAGGGCTGGCTAGCGGAGGGAGGTGGGGGACGGGTCGAGGGGGCCGGCTAGCAGAGGGAGGTGTGGGACGGGTCGAGGGGGCCGGCTAGCAGAGAGAGGAGGGGCTGTCGAGGGGGGCCGAATAAGAAAAAACCGAACAGAACCGAATAAGAGATTCGGTTCGGTTAAAAAAAGATTCGGTTCGATTTCGGTTTTGAAAATACTAAATTTTCTTATTCGGTTTCAGTTTCAATTTTGGGTTTCGGTTTCGGTCCAAAACCGAAAACCGAATAAAAAAAAATAGTATATATATATATATATATATATATATATATATATATATATATATATATATATATATATATATATATATATGGAAGCGGATCAAAAGCCCCCTTAGAAAGCCCCCCAAAAAAACCCCTCACTCTAATCCGTAATTTAATGTTAATATTAATGTTAATGTTAATATTAATATTAAATACTAAAATTAACATTAAACTTAACATTAAAATTAATATTAACATTAACATTAACATTAACATTAACATTAACATTAATATAAAAAAAATTAACATTAACATTAACATTAATATTAATATTAATATTAACATTAACATTAACATTAACATTAATATTAACATTAATATTACGAATTATAGTGAGGGAGTTTTTTTGGGGGCTTTCTAAGGGGGGCTTTTGATCCGCTCCCTATATATATATATATATATATATATATATATATATATATATATATATATATATGTGTGTGTGTGTGTGTGTGTGTGTGTGTGTGTGTGTATTACAGATATATACTAAATAACTTTAGGTATATTTAAGTACTATATATATTAATAAAAAAAGTGCAAATAAACCAAATAAACAAAAATCGAACCAATTTAATTTGGTTCGGTTTGATTTGGCTATGGGCCAATTCGGTTCGGTTTTGATTTTGCTTATTCGATTTTTGGTTCGTTTTGAACCGAATTAACCGAATGCTCAACCCTAGCTCGACATGTCCCCTCCTCCCTCCGCTGGCCGGCCACCCTCCCCTCTCCTCTAGTCGGCCCCGCTTGACAAGTCCCCACCATCGGAGAGAGAGGGAGGAGAGAGTAGGAGGAGGGGTAAAATCGTATTTTTAGACGTATTTTAACGCCTGTTAATGACCTGGGTGCAAACTAAGCAAAAATTAAAATGTATGTTTTTTTAACAAGGGGTCTTCAAATGCAAAAACGCAAATCTAAGGAAGGTTTATTTGCACTTTACCCGAAGATTGGGGGGTAACACTAATTAAAATAAAATTGGGGGGAAGTAGAAATAGGATTAGCAATTGGGGGGGTAAATACAAATAACTCTACATTAAATCAAGAATTTGCATGGAATGCCATTTTATACAACAACGGAAACATGACCTATGAAAAGATTAAAATGTTGCAATTTTTTACAGGTTAAACCCTAAAGGTGTGACATCAATTTGTATCTATAATATAAAGCACAGTGGGCTTTTGGTCCGACCCATGTGCTTTGGTTCAACGATGATGAAAGGACTAAATTGTCCCTCTCTCTATAAGAGAGGAGGAGGTCCCATGTTGGGTGCGGAGCAACCAGTTGTTCTAGCGGCACCCCCGCCTCTAGCTCCTCTTGCACCCCCCTCCCTCCGTCGCCTCCGCTCCATCCTCGCCCACGTCATCGTCGTCGGCCTCTTCCGCAACCCCTTCGTCGCAAGCAGCCTCCTCCACCGCGCCGTCGACGCCGACCCTTCCTTCGCTGTCTCCCTCTTCTCCGCCATGACCAACTCCAACCCCTTCTCCTTCAACACCGCCATCACCATCTCCGTCGACCCACTCTCCATCTACTCTCAAATGCTCCGCCGCCGCGTCCCTCCCGACTCCCGCACCTTCTCTTCCTTGCTCAACACCACCACCGCCGCCGCCGCCACCAGGTCGCTCCACGCACACGCCCTCCTCCTCGGATTCCGGTCCGACCCCTTCGTGCAGAACGTCCTGTTCATCGCCTACTCCCGACGCGGCTCCGCCGACCATGTCCTGCGGGTGTTCGACGAAATACCGCACAGGGACGTCGTATCCTGGACCGTCGCCGTCTCGGGCCTCGCCGCCCTCGGACGTCCCGCGATGTATCACTCCCCGCTTCCCAGATTCAAACGGTGACGTCATAAACACATCCCCAGGCTACGCGCCGAATTCGCGATTGTCGCCCGTAAGGTTCGTGCATAGGAAAAAGCAGGTCATACTTACATAAATTTAAGTCAGCAATAATCTAAAACTAAGACATTCTAACTAATTGAACATAAACATAACTATTTCTACCCAGTAGAATTTTGAGCCCAACTATAAATAATATAATTATACCTTAAACAAGTAGATAAAAAGAATTCTTGTTCCAACTTGAACGTCTCCAATGGTATCATCACGTCATTGATCTCCAGTTGTCCTTCAGTACATGATAGCGGCTTCACTTGGTACACTGCTACAAAACCTAGTGAACAATACTAGGTCGTTTAGAAACGACAAGCAAGTCCACGGCCAAAAACGCTTAAGAAAAATATAATAAGGAATGAAACATAAGGATTTTCTATTAAAAAAAATAGGAATATGTAATTTTACATTGTTATAGTTTTCATTCATTTAAGTAGTATAAACATCCTTTCGGCTTTAACAAAAATGGGAGTAATTTCCTCCTAGAATGAAATAAAATTTGAAGGATATGTTACTGTCGATGTAGATGTAAAAATCTCCGAGCTTCCCTTGAGCTTATCATAAATTTTGCCTCCCTTGGACAAAATTGAAATTTGCCTCCCTTGGACAAAATTGAAATATGCCTCCCTTGGGCAAACCATAAATGCAATGCAATTTGGAGAACAATTCCTGAACATTCATAAAATAGTTTTCCATCAACAATCCCGTTAACCTGGGATCAGGCTGTAAATTTGGCGGCACGGTGCTTAGTATCCGGCCTGGAGCCTCCCTTGGGCTTAACAATCACCTATTCGATGTTACTGTCGAAATAGATGTAATAATCTGGAGCCTACCTTGGGCTTAGTTTGCCTCCCTTGAGCAAACGAAAACAAGAGCTCCCTTGGGCTTAGTTTGCCTCCCGAGCAAACAAAAATACATGAGCTAAGCCTCACAAACTCGATTCGCATGGCCTTACGAATGAGTAAAAATTTACTGATCAGCTTTTTAATTTTATTATGCTATGGGACTATTTAGGAATATCCAGGTTGTTCTCCCCCATCCAATGCTTCCTAGCTGTTTCTAAGTATCTTTCCTAAATGACTTTAGATCTTAGGGAATAATCCGATTTTTCAGAAAGTCGGGAATTTGGCTCTCTTAAATTTTCCAAAAATTTCGGCAAAGTCTCCTTTGTATAGGGTGACTCCGAAAATTCACAAGAGACAAATATATGATAAAAGTATAAATCTCGGGTTCGCCGACCCATTCGGTGGAGCAACTCTCAACACCGGAACCACGCAGATAATATTTCGGGTTCGCACCCCTTCGGTGGAGCAACTCTCAACACTGGATACACGCATGCAGCTAATATATATAAACAAGCAATAAATGAGAACTTTTTTACCAATGTGCGACATTACCTTCGGTGGAGCAACTCTCAACACCGGATACACGCATGCAGCTAATATATATAAACAAGCAATAAATGAGAACTTTTTTACCAATGTGCGACATTACCTTAGCCATTAGTAATTCTAGCAATTAGTACTGGTCCAGAGTTACTGCACAAGTCCATAAAACTCAAAGCAAGTCAGAGATCACAATTTTACACAAAACACTAAATGACTACCATCCAAGAATAAGGTACATATAGTAGATTGTATATCCAATATCTTGTTCTTAAGGTAGTGATTATCTATGTTTAATTAAAATTTCTTAATTACGAATATGTACTTCCAAATGATATTTGCTATAAAACATATCCGACAATTTACGACGTACTAAAAACTTGACGCTACCTTCTTAATCGAACCCATTTACTTATATATATACTCAATTAGAGTCAACATTCGGCATGTATGCCGATTTTAAGTAAATTAGATTTAAAATCATGAAAATTCAAATTTTGGATTCGATATGCTATCCTTTACTAGGTAATAACCACATAGTTAACTTACTATATATTTTAATATCCAATTGGGCGTCATGATATTCTAAATTAATTGCAATTGCTGAATTCTAATACAATTTGACTCCAAAAATCAGATTTTATAAATTTTTGGACCGATACAATCCCGAAAACCTAGGAAATGGAACTATAGTCTAAACAATCCCATGATTATTGGATGTTGGAAATAAAAGTATTTTGAATTTCATTAACTAAATCGCTACTTTAACCAATTAACGTCAATTCCTAATATACTAAAACTAACTTATAAATAACCCAAATGGTTTTCCTTTATTGCTGCTCTCGCTTTCTCAATTTTTTTTGAGTCAATACGGTCATTACAGACTATGATGTACGCAACATCCAGCCCTATCGTTACTTAAGGACCCAAGATGCAATATTACTAGTTTATAACTTAGTACGACTCAAAATATTTAGTTTTGTCCAACTTATCCTTCAGACAACAAGATATAAGTTTGAATCTTGAGGACCAACATAGTATTCCAAGCATCCTAGTATACTATTAGATTAGTTGAATCCTATTGTCTACTTATAGGTTATGCATATAGAGAGATACATAAATCATCCTATGTCTTAATCCACGTTAGAACTTAAATTATAAAATTAGAAATATAGATATGCTTTCTAATTAAATACTAGCTGATATCCCTACAATCATTAATATAATTACCTTACAATTACGATACCGACTTGTATCAAAGTGTGTCCGGATTACTTCTAACACACATGTCTGTGCTATAGCATCAAGATATATATATATATATATATATATATATATATATATATATATATATATATATATATAGCCAAAATCTATACCAACTTATTTATTTATTATTCGACAAATACCACAATCTTACCCCTCCACTAGGCAATTTATGTTCCAACTGTTTTTATGACAAACAATATTGAAATAATACAATTTATGTATATATAATTCCTATGATTGTATTTCACACACAATTTGTATATATGTATACATACGTATCACATATAGATTTGACTTCCTGAAGATGTGAGAGAAGGTTAAATATTGAAAACTTATAGAGCATAGAGTTATGCAAACTTATAGATGCCTACAAACATCTAATTTAGCTGGCTAATTATACTAAAACATGCTAGTTGAATATTCTTATAATATGGGCAGATTTGAAATAGTATATTAACATGTCATTCTTTTTTTTTTTTTTTCATTCCTTGATATCAAACCAACACGGTTTATACATAACCATGGTAAGAAATATGAAGTCACACTTTTATATGGTTTTTGTGTCAATTTGTGAATATGTATATGTGTGTTGTGTCAATATATATATATAATTTTCGGAAATGTAAATTAACCCATATTTATTCGAAATAATTTAGAAGATCAAATTGGAGAATTTTCATGGGAAAAGATGGAAGAGAAAAGAGGACTTGCCTTGGGTTCTTGAGTGGGATCTAGGATTCCTCCAAACTTCTTCTAAATTAACCCCCTAATATTGATAATTTCAGCAAATAATTAATTACAGAAAATTATAACCAAATTTTATCAAAGATGAACAAAATATTGAAGAAGGAAATTTATACCCAAGATGGAGTTGGGCTAGGGCTTGGTTCTTCCATTCTTCTTCATCTTCTTCTCCAATTTCTTCTTTCTTAAAAGAAAAGGGGGTTTGGGTTTAGGTTTTAATGGTGGTGGTGATGTTGATGAAGATGGAGATGGAGATGGAGATGATGGTGTTGGAGGTTGGCGGTGAAGGTGCTTGGGGGCGGCCGGCGATGGCCGCAGCAGCGACAGCAGCAGCAGCAGCGGAGTAACAGTAGCAGCAGTAGCAGTAGTAAGGGAAGGGAATGAGGAGAAGAGGAAGAGTGGAGGAGAGAGATGGAGAGGAATAGGGAGATGAGAGTGAGAGAGGGAGAGATATATAGATAGGGAGAGAGAGTTCGAGAGAGAGAGAGAGAGATGATCGAGAGAGGGAGAGAGATCGAGAGGGTGAGAGAGAGTTCGAGAGAGGGAGAGCGGGTGCGGGTGGATGGGGCTGCCCCTCTCTCTTTCTCTAAATATATATTATTATTATTTATTTTATTTTATTTTGTTTTCTTAGGGTTTAAAATAAAAATCTCTAAAAACAGAAGGAAAACATTATTACTACATCAATTATTGTTTATATCATAAAAAAAATTTAGAGCAAAACATTTAATTATATGGAAATATAATAAAATATTAATACATTAATTTTTGGAAAGCAGCTATGACACGATGGCCCTGCGCGTCTTCACCTCCATGAGGCCTTACGTCGCCCCGAACTCCGCCACCGTGGTCTTTGCCGTGTCCGCCTCCACCAGGCTCGGGTCCCTGGTGCTGGCCCGGTACCTGCACGCCTACGTCGAGAAGGTCGGATTCGGAGGCCGCGTCTCCGTCCGAAACTCCCTGGCGCTGTCCCGGTGCCTGCATGCCTACGTCGAGAAGGTCGGATTCGTGTCCGTGCCATTATGGCACGGGTTATCCACTAGTACGGAATAAAAAGAGGATACTAAACACACAAACAGGGAACCACTAATTGCGTACAAATTGAAAATAATCGGTTTTTTCAATCTTGACCTAAATATCGTACGATTCGTTGGAACTCGCACCTATTCATTTGGGATCATCTACCATATAAAAAAAGAGGGAAAATAAAAGAAAAGTGAGGTGATTAAGTCAACATTTCTTAGGTATCAAATTCAATTCAAGTAAAAAAATAGAGGCAAAAGATACAGTAGCAACCTTGTATCAGACTACCTGTCTCTAGTTGGATCTCCAAGTTTTTGGAATGCTCCAAATTTTATTTGAACATTCAAATCTAGATCAATACCAGCAAAAAACGCAAAAACATCTATGAATGAATAGGGTTTTAGTACAATGCCAAATGTGTCCGAACGAGAAGAGCAGGAGACAAAAGATTGACACAGGTTGCTGTGATATAAACAAATAAAAAGGTCCCCAGTTCTAATCATGCAAGAAACTACAGTTCTATAGCATCTACAGTGTAGAACAAAAAACCCATAATATTTAGAGATGCAGGAATTACGAATACAGAAAATCCAATTAAAACTGGTTAACTAACACCGTCAAACTTGCAAAAGCATAAAAGTTGTTTAATGAAACCTAATCCGAATGGATGCATGTTTTTTAAAACTCTGAGTTTACCAGGAATATGATGAAAGATAAGGACAAACATACTCTTAGAATTTTTTTCCTCTTCTTGCTGTAATCTGTAAACAAAATAAAATTAAAGTTGATGTTACCGGCATCAGGAGAAGTCGCGCACGAAGCACTGTCCTAAGAGTTGATACGGATCTATGTGCAGATTTGTTCCGAATGCTCCTAGTGGTAAAACTTCCGCTCTACCGGTATCTCCTCGTTGTATGGAACTCGGAAAGAGTGACCCGAACTTAGCCATTGCCCAGAGCATGAAGATGAAGAACAATGTTTTTGAATTGAACAAGAGAGAAGGTAGTAGAACAACTTTTTTTAGTAGAGTTTTTATCTCAAGTTCCATGAGAAAGAAAGGAAATTGGACAATATATACAGAAATACAACCCACCCAATTTCCTATTACTTAGCCACATATGGATGGTGCTCCATTAGTATAGCCCAACGTTAAGGAGCAAAATAATAGGACAATGGAAGAATTAGTTTTTGTATTTTACCTATTCAAACTTATGCAACACATACATATCATGACAAGATTGAAATGGCTAGCTGTACTAACGAGTCACAAATTTGTTACAACCAGAAACTATTATTCTGATTTCATATTGCTCGTATTCTTAAGTTGTTATGACAACAACAACAAAGTCTTTTATCCCAAATAAATTTGTGATCGGCTGTTTGAATCATTTTCTTGTATTCAACTCTCTTAAGGGCTATGTCCTCTGTACCACTAACAATTATGTAAGGATTCATTTTACAGAGATCTGATAATAATTAATAATTTTAAGCTGGTTGTGGGCTACCTAATGCAACCCTCCTCCTTTATCTTGACTTGGGATCGGCAATGAAAAATATATGGTATTAAGCGCAACACAGACAATGTTGTTAGAAGTAAATTGTTGTGCTAATATGATTACATCTGCGTTGATATTTACAGGTTTGATTCAAGGAAAACGATAACATGAGCAAACACCAGGGATAAGGCTAAAGATCTACTACAAGGAGAGGAAGGTACCCAAAGAACATACACATGCAAACAAAGTGGAGGAGAGTGAGTGTGGAAGTTTGATAAAAGAGAGAAGAGCACAGATTTTTTAATCTGCCCATGTTTTTTGAGCTCTATGGATTTCAGAGTTCTAAATGGCGGCCGCCTAGCCAGCCTAGACGGCGCCTAGGCGGTCTCTCTCCGCACTGCTTTTCGGTAGGTGGTGAAGTAGGCGGCCAACGGAGATTGGCGGCATAGGCGGAGGTGAGGCAGCGTAGGCGGACGTCTAGACGGAGCAATACCTAACAAGATATTTTGGCCAAAAAAGTTTTGTAAGCATTATGGGCCAATGGTTCACTTTTACAAAACTAAAACTTTATAAATCTTCATTATACAACTTAGTTATGCATGAAACACCCTTAAAGTATACATATTATGCCAAAAAAAAAAAAAAACAGTGATAAAATAGTAAAAAATTGTATCAACCGCATAGATGGTAGGCGGACTCTCTCCGCCGCGCGCACCCGCCTACCGCCGTTTAGAACCTTGATGGATTTATATGATCAACATCATATGAAAGCTCTCCTCCCTGTTGCTGTCTTAATCCCTTTCCCATTCCACTGTTTTCTTTCTCTAAAACATTGGTCCACCACAGTTTAGTTTTCTCCCTTTTGGCCTAACCCCCTCTACCTTGCATGACTGATACAATTAGTGAAAAGGAATAATGGAACACCAGCACTAGCTAGTGAGAGCCATGAGAGACTTTTGTAGCCAAATGAGGAACTCTCAGTTCCTTTCACAAGGTCCACCATAACATGTCCAGTCCTCATCAGAGTGGTCTTTGTCCTCTGGACCCCATAACTTTGTTCCCCTGAGCCATCTAGGTCTACACACTCCGATCCCTTGCGGGTTTCGGAATGTGTTCAAATCCCTATGTATCAGAAGTGACATGCAGATGACCGGTTAAGATTACACTAAGGAGTCCCAGGCCACGAGGCACAGACGAAAGCAGGGTCTGGGGAGGATATCAGTCTTACCCCCGATATATGGAGAGGCTGATTCCATGATTCAAACCCGCATCCTCCAGGATGCAAGTGCGAAATCTTATATTACACTGCTATACATAATTAATAATCTATGATTCTGATTCAAGATATATGAAATCTACATGCCAATAGTGCAATAAGCATTTACCTGGCATTACTGAGTTGTGGTACAAAGAGCTCTTAAAAGGCGTCACTACACTCCATAAGTGCATGTTCTCTCGCTGGAAATCTCTTCAGTAACTTCTCCATATCTGTTAGGTGAGGTACAGCAGCAGGTGATGGTAGAGTCACCAGCTAATCCTTCCCTTCTCTCCCCTTGAATAATAAGCTCTAACCGTATCAAACCAATATGAAATAATGACTTCCAAGGAAATGGCAGGACAACAATTAACACAACACACTGAATGTTAGTCTTTGAACCTAGGAAGCACGGACACTCCAAAGATGGGGGCCAGTGTCGTGTCAGGCACGTATAGGGCACAACCCGGACACTTCAAAATACTTTAGGAGACAACATAATAGCTTCCGTGTCTGCATCGCTGTGTCCTTACCATATCGTGCTGTATCCGTGTCGTGCAACATAGTCTTTCTTGATAGCTAACACACCTTCAAAATCTGAAGGGTCTAAATATTGGTTCTCACCACTTCAGGTCCTCGGAGACATTGCCTTTAGTTTCTGAAAACGACAACCATGGTGATTTTAGTATGACTGGGAAGGTCCTGCTCTTGTTCAATGAGATTGAAATACAACCCTCTTCGCTCCTAAACCCACCATAAAGGCCAAGGGAGAAAGCGAAAAGCAAATCACACTTGAAAAGATGTTGTGCCTAATTGTTTATATATATATATATATATATATATATATATATATATATATAAACTTGCGACCATGTTGGGGACAAACTGTAAAAAGTAATTCTATTAGTTGCGTAAAGGAAAAGGACAAAAGAAGAATAAAATAATCGAAAGATATGGTGCATAATTCTTCAGTTTTAACTTTGTGGAAGAATCCGGTACCCATCTTTTCTTGTACTTCGGCCCATATTAAGATAATCTTGTCATTTGTTATTATCCTACAAAATCAACTTTCCAAGTGCAAGTTTAACATTCTTCTTGAGTTGCCTATTGAAGTTAGAACAGGGATAACTAGTCAAATTTATTATTCTGGAAAGCCAATTTGGGATTTTGATAGTTACAGCGCTTATCTCTCCTTTTGGAAGGGCATTATCAAAGCTAGTGTTCTATGAGGAATGGTAGATATATAAATTTTGCTGATAATCTAGCAGTATCCATCCCAAACTTATTTACTAATGCTTTTAATCACACTACTTGGTTCAGGAGAACTGCGAGTGATGTTTAAATTTATGATTTTACGGATTCTCTAATATTCTTCCACGTATGCCATTTTCTTCTTTGCCTGAGGTGAAAGAAGGTGAAAATGGTTGATGATGGTTTTTTACACTCGATTCATTCTAATATTTCAAGAGATACCTGCAGCCAGGAATAGTTATATGGATTTCTCCTACACCACTCAAGTCTAAGAAGTAGGAAGTTGCATGTCTGGTTGGTTAGCCAAACAAGCATATTACAGTTAACAATTTAAAAAGAGGGGGTTAACATCTGTATGCTCTGTAGAAAGGATAAGGACCTATTAATCACACCTTTTTTTTCCATATCATATAGTGCAATTCTTTTGGGATAAATTTTATGACATCTTTCATTTTTCGGAGTTACTACTTACAAAGAAACTCTGTGATTTCAGATTTCTAAGAAAGGAGGTGCATATAGAAGAAGTAAAATCAGAGGGTTTTTCCTTTTCAAAGTATTTTCACATTCTTCTCTCTTTTTTATTCTTTCTTTTTCGTTTTTTTAACTATCTGCTCTCTTTCTCAATAGAGTTTTTTGAAGAGAGAAAGAATAGTATTGTTCCTCTCAGTTATGTTGGGGTGGATTAGTAGAAGTTTGAAGTTGTTACTTTTGCAATCAGACTATATGGAATGATTCAGATGAACTATGTCCATGCAATGTAATGCTTACGTATTCTATTCTTAATGATATCCTTTCTCAATTCTCCTCAAAAGAGAGAGAAAAAAGATATAGAGGTTTATATCACAGATTATCTATGGAAGAAGTAAGGAACTTAAATCTGACTATAAGCAACAGGGCAAATGCTATTAGGAACATATGGTTTAATTATTGCAAGTATAAATCGGCTATGAAATGTCACCAATGTGATAACTTAAGAATATTAACATTGACATTGACATGTAAGCATAGATGATTTCTCCTAAAAGAAAGGCAAAAACTAAATGAAGCAAATTAATGATTGACACCATAATGGAAAATTACTAGATATTTTCAAGTTCAAAATGAAAAAGGCAAGATGGCCACTAGTGTAAACAGGGGTATCAAATTGATTGAGGTATCTTCACCATGTTTCCATTTTGGGGCTTCCTTCACAAGGCATGGATATGATGTGCACTTGAGGGAAACAATGGAAGCTTCAAGAAAGCAGAAACTCAAAGATCTACAACTTGCTTGAGCTTTATTTGTTAGAATCTTCATAATGAGATAGCGACACAAATCAGATGTTCCTGTAAAGAAATTATTGAGTTTCCTCGAGGAACAAAGCAGAAGAAAGCATTGCTCTTCTGCAATAAGCAAGGAATATAGGGATGGGACATTGGGCAAGTTCATGGTATATAGATGGAAAGCAATTAATATAATCAGCGAAGCAAGGACACTCCAAAGTCGGTGCCATGTTCCTGTCACCGTGTTTCTCTTTGTATTTAATTAAAAAAAAACAAGAGGCCCATTATTTTATTATAGTTAAGAGAGAAAGATTGCACCGAAATAGATGGCAAGCGGGCAACAAGTTGCACCGCCAGCCCTTTGTATTTAAAGTTGAAAATGATAACAAAGTAACTCACTGAGGCAGATGGCCAAAAATACATGGGTAGCATATTTAACAAGGCAAGCATAAGTGGTTTAAAAACGTATCCTGCTGAAACCATAGAAAATAACAGGCGGAAAAATTAGTTAAAGGAAATATATAAAGAAAAATGCAGATAGTAACCCAGTCACAAACGGCACAAATAAACATGATGAATACCTCATTCAAATTATAACCAAAAGAAATAATCTTTTATTACAATTATATGGCAGGTCAAGTCATGCTGCTCCTGGCTTCACTCTAATCCCAATACAGTGGCAGATGCATCATGCAATAGAAAGTTGATTAGTAATCAGCAATAAATTTATTTTCTTTAATAGTTATTGCTAGTTCTTCTAATAAACATAAAACATTTAGTTAATAACAAATTCCTAATGATATTTCAATACTACGTGAGCAGTATTGGTTTTAATTCTCAAGTTTTAATTACAATTGCTTTTTATTTATATCTTCTTCTTAAGCAACTTAGTATACCAAGTTGAAACAAGCAAACCAAGCTCGAAGCCCCAAACAAGTATTATAGTTTTTGACATGAGCTGAGGATAGAGTCACAGGATGTTCGTCAAATTCCCAGCCAAGCAGGAAGAGAACAGCTTTACCCAATTTCAGACCTTATAATGGAAATGTGCACACAACCAGAGATTTTCTAGAGTAAATATCCCCAACTTCCTTTATAAATAACCTTCCAGTAAAAAGTTTGATGGTAGCATCTGTATCTGTATTCAACATGTATCTGACAAAATACTTTCCTGACATGCATATTAGGCGTGATCCCTCCATGTCTAGGTTCCGAGGGACCCAAAACATGGATGAAATTGTTTTGGAACGGTCATGCCATTCCAAACATTATCGAGATATGACAGAGTAAAATTCCCTGTCCTGTCAATAATGTTTTGGACCTAGTTACTATCCGAAACATACACAAATATGTTATCAAATCTAATATAGTTATATTTCTTAATGTTCATGTGTATATATAATTGTATCCATGCAGTAACCATATATCCTATATTTCTTAAAAAATAAAGTACTGTGAATCCATATTGTGCATGTATCCATATTTCTTTCCGCATGTCTGTGCAACCTAGGTCTCATCTTATCAGCTCTTATTCAGAAAATCTCTACTGATGTGAAAAATAACTTATGTAGGATTAAAACAATGCACTATCCTCAAGATTTCCAAATTTATAAATTTTCCCAACATTAAATGTTTGAAAATAAAGTTCCTGTTCTGTGTAATTTTCCTGACTCCTGTTAACTAAAGTACCATGTGAGCATCACGGGATTGATAAATCCTTTTACCATATTACTAAACAATTAATTCAAATACTTCTACAATATAGGCCTTGTACCTGTTAAATATAAAGAAAACATTGGCAATTGCCCCCCTTGCTCTCTCTCCAATGTCTTCCTGCCAGAACCCTTACCACCCTATTGCCAAAGCCACCTTCACAACCGCATCTCCCTTTCTTGTACTCTTTCCAAACCCCAACACCCCCCATCCTCACACAATCCTACTTTGGAGCAGCTGGGTCGCCAGTGCCATCTTGTGCTAGGGAAGATTTAATTGCTTTTGTATGTAAACGATAACTAACATTACAGGATAGATGCATAACAATAAATCTACTTTTTTCTATTTGTTTTCCTAATTACATGGTTGTATTTGTACGAGAGTGGTATCTAAGGTTAGTCATGTAGGCCTGTCTTGACTTCCTAGTTCCTAGTCTTCATTACGCTTATCAACTTGGTCATATACGTTGTTTCACTGAACATGCAAGTGAAAGTTTGATTTGTAATCAGAAATGGTACGTAGTTTGATCAATGGTATTCGCACGAAGAAATTATTCTACCATAAGTGATTATTACTAACTAAGTTCTTGTTGACTTTCAATATTATATCATCATCATCCAAGCTTCCCCTTCAGAATGGGGTCGACTATGGAGCATAAGAAATCCCCATAAAATATTTGAGTCATTTGACAAAATTTTAAGACCAGCTGCGGTGACATGTAGTCTATTAGCCTAACGTTAATCCTCTATTTTGGTGTCATATACTAGCCAAGGTAGCTATGAGTATTGGAGGGTCATGCCATAAAACCTGGGAGGTCAATTGGCACGTAGATAGACCTACATTTTGAATATGCAGTTTAAACTCATGCAACCAAGGAACATCCCCATTGTCCTCTAAACTATATAGAGCCTAGAGCTTCTTGCTATAGGGAATTGCATTGATCTCTGTGATACATTAAGCCAAAGAGTGAAAGACACAAACAAAATTTCAAGCTTAGATTGTTTTAAGATTAAGGCCTTAATGATTGTCCATGTCCAAGGCTACTACCACCCAGACCCCCTCCCATTTGATTTATCTTTTGCATGGGTTGAGATTCAAACCTATGCCTACTCCCTCTCCTTTACTAGTGGAGTGCTACCACTAGACCACCCTCTCACTGATAATTTCAAGATTTGATAAAGTTCTAAGTTTCAAGTTTGAATTAAAACTTGAAACAAGCAGGGCATACAGATCAAAGTTGGTTTTGATTCCACAACTTCATTTTGGAGTTTGATTCTTATACGACTCTAAACTAATTCCAATCCACCTTGAAGACAGTTCAGCATAACTTCAATTTCACCCCTAAAGTGCAGGCACAATAGCAATTAGAGATTTAGGAAACATTGTCACAGAAGTTTAACAGTGGTTGACATCTTGTTAGCTTGCTGAAAAATCACTATCTACGTGATGAAGTTACGAATAAGTAGCTAAGACTTGCTGACTAGTGTCAAGCCCTACATTCTTACATGTAGATCATGATGTGCATGATTTTACTTTCATCAGACTATTTTGCTTATGCAGATTTCAGTTCAAAGTAGATAGGGAGTCTTGAATATCACATAAAGCAAAGCACCTAACACATATTTCTTATGTTTTAGGCAACTGTTATATGGAATGGAATTCAGTTTAACATGCGGTTTCTAAATAAACAAATAGGATTTAGGTAATTAGTCATCAATTGGGAATTAAAATCTAAGGTGTTATTGTTGTTGTTATAACTGTCTTCGGTAAATAAATATTTTATTGGAGAAAGACAGTACTTCCACTCTTGTTCCTCTATGGTCATATCTTCTTTTTTTCTTTAGTTTTTTTGCATATTATGGAAGCTAATCACCATCAATTCTTACATTGATATTGATTTTGTGATACATACAATGCCACTCTTAGAGAGAAACCAACAAAGAAAAATCACACAGGAGAGAAGATTTATGTTTGGCTGTGCCTACATCCACGGACAAAAACACACAGGATTTCACAATCACAAGGGAGAAGGTTACATTGTGTTGTTTCAAGAAAAAAAAATCAGGAAATTCTTCGGATCAAACCGTATCGTGGTGGCTCCCCATTCCCACCTCCACCCCCAACCCATCCACATGATTTGGTCACTTGGCCCCGGGTTGCGCCCATGCGCTCAAACCTATGCTTCGTGGAACAAATCTTATTTCTCACGTTGCCAAATATCCAACAAGGCAGCACCATGAATATATATATATATATATATATATATATATATATATATATATATATACCAGTGACCTCTAGCTCAAGTGGTTAGAGTGAGGCACATCCTCCCAAGAGGTTGCAGGTTCGAGCAACGGGAGAAGCACATTTAATTCCATGTGGAGGAATAAATGTGAGTGCGGGCCGGATGCGGTGAGATACAAATGCTGGTGCGGGCCTTCGGGTCGAGCATGATGCAGTGAGATACAAGTATGGGTGCGGCCTTCGGGCCAGGAGTCTGTAAGACAGTTACCTGTTCCAAAAATATTATATATATATATATATATATATATATATATATATATATATATATATATATATATATATATATATATATACTGAAATAAGAAGAATCACTTCATTTATTGCAAAGAGAAGTAGTATATGAAACCCAATTGTAGACATTTGTTTCTGATGCAGGTCTTAAACAGATATATTTATTTAGAACAGAAAAGGCTATTGTGGTGTAGTAATCTGTAAGGTATGAAATCGGATAGTACAGCCAAGGAAATTTTCTTCATTAAATAGTCAAAATAACCCAGCATAAGAGGTTAAGAGCTCTGTTGATTGTAACTTTGGAAACATATATTATGATACATGAAATATGAATAGATAAAGAGGCACCAAACCATCATGCTTTCTCGGAAATTAGCATGCATACTATCGTTAGGAAACTTCATACCTTCAGGTGTTACAGGATTTTAATGAGTTGGTCAGGATGTTTTCCTGCACAAAATCAATTATCAACACCATCCCTACTTCATATTGACAAATGTTGACCACTTGATGATCTATCCTTTGCCTTCCAGAAAGAAACTTGCTTGCATAATCTTCCTGAGAAATCCAATCTACCTGCTTTGCCTGCTTTGAGAAGGCTACTGATCAGTTTAATCTTGGGTGTCGGTTACATGAATCCTTATCTTTGTTCCACTCTATTATGGGTCACCTCCTCACTCATACCCGTATCCTTTTCCGCCACCTCGATCCAAGTTCTCATAGTTCTCGTAGGTCTACCCCTAGAGATAGCTGCTCTTCTAACTCCTAACCTCTAAATCTATTGATCTTCGTTGCACATGCTCAAACCATTGAAATAATCTTCTCATAATTTATCCTCAAATGAAGTCACCTCCAACTTTTCACAGACGCACTCATTTTTCACTATATCTTTGTAATGTCTCTCAAACGTTTTGATTTCATTTACAATCATATTATGGAATGTTGTTTCTCAACTGCCGAGCACTCGGACCCATGAGGCATAGCTGGTCTAAACGCCGCCTATTTCAAGAGTATCATACGATTGCAAAGCACTTCGGAAGTGCTCGTCCACTTCAACCATTTTGTTTTAGATCTATGAACAACATCTCCCATCTTTGTGAACAACATCCAGGACAAAAACTGGAAAGAAGCTATATTATTGTGAGCAATAACAGTTAAAAACATATGGGAATGAACTTTAAGAAATATGCATATAACCCATTGACGATTCCAGAAGATGTAACACAAACAAAAATATATAAATTAGACAACGTTTAAAATCTCAGATTTGGCACGATTTGAGGCCCCTCTCAGGTTTACGTCTCGGTAGTGTCAGCAATTTCGTCCACACTTTTAGCAAAATGAAAATCCAACTATCTTCCAGAAAACAATTAAGTTTTAATCTTGAAAGCACGGACACTCCAAAAATTCATGTCATTTCTGTCCGTGTTGCGTCGGAGACCCCATAATACACTAAGACACAACAAAATAAGTGCCTAAATCGTGTCAGCATTGTCCGGATCGTGGCTTGTTGTATCCATACCCATGCAACATAGATCTGTGATGCTTCAAGCAAATAAGAAACCTCATTCAACCAGGCTTTAATAATCTGTTTGAGTCTAGGTCCCTCTTTCGACTCCCCAGGCGCAATAACTTAAGCATGTTATCTACAACTTCACATAGGGTCAATACGCATGCACGCCCATCTTGTTCTTGGGATGGGATCAGCTGTCCCCGAATTATTGTCCCAAAACCCTGTCCTAGCCATCCCCCCCCCCCCCCCCCCCCCCGGCCCCCCCCCCATGTATTTGAAGTTGTATTTTTTTTGCTTTTTTAAATGCCGGTGGGGACCCACAAGTACATAGAGGAGGAGGGTGTGGGGCAGGATTTTGGGACAATAATTCCGGGTCCCAGAATCAGTTGTCCTGGAATTACTGCCCCAAAACCCTGTCCCAGCCATCCCCCTATGTATTTGAAGTTATTTTTTTTTTCTTTTTTAAATGCCGGTGGGACCCACAAGTACATAGAGGAGGGAGAGCAGATCTGTTGTCCCAGGCAGATTCTGTTCTATTGTGTCCCCTCCCTATTACATGTGGGTCCGGACAGAGTTTGAGAGTAGATATAATGGATGATGACCCACATGTAATAAACGGGGTACAAAATAGGACAGAATCTGCCTGGGACAGCAGATCTGCTCCCTAGAGGAGACGGGTGTGGGACAGGGTTTTGGGGCAGTAATTCCGGGACAGCTGATCCCATCCCCTTGTTCTGACTTGAGCTTCATTTATTACCGAAAAATCAACAAACATTAAATGAACAACACGGAAGCATGACCCCTCTCTCTCTCTCTCTCTCTCTCTCTCCCCGATTTGTTCCAGGGAGAGATCAACTCATATAATGCGCATAATTAGCAGCAATTCCACATAGCCATTGCCACCAAATCAACCACTTGACTAACCTCCTCAAGGGCGTAAGAACAATAACAGCATTGCAACCTAGGAAGCACTCGCACTCAAGAAATTGGCACCGCGTCGGGAGCGTAACACGACAACAAAAGCACTCCACAAAATGTGCAGTGTCCATGTCGCCATATCATATTGTGTCGCATCTGTGTCCGTGAAATAACGTTTGCAACTAGAATTACACAGAAGAAGACAAAAGAAAAGAATAGAAGGGAAAAAGAAAAGAAAAATAAAAACAGCAGCAGCAAGAGATCTAGCGAGGAAAGAGCGGAGGGGAGTACCGAAGATGCAGCGTGAATGGTGTCCTCACATTGCCACCAATGCATATGGCTGATGATGAAGAAGGGAAGGTATCACTATGTTGAGGAGAGGATCCCATTTGTGGCAATATGGAAATGGAGGAGGTCGGAAAAGAGAGAGAAATTTGTCTTTACTTGCTTGGCTACAAGGGTCTAAATCAAATTTTTCTGGCAAAAACAAATTTTGAATTGTAATAGATATCAAATTATTGGCCCACGCAAGTGCACCTACCTAGGGGTGGCGATTTTGCCCTCATACCCTCTACCCTAGCCGGGTACCCTGTACCCTCAGGTGCCCACGGGTACCCTCTACCCTTCGAGGGCATGCCCTACCCTTACCCTCTTGGAATTAGGGTAGGGTAAGGATTTTATTCTGTTACCCTAGTGCAATTACCCGGGTACCCGCCCTACCCGCCCTACCCTCTGCCCTGTAACCCTACCCTGAACCCTATCCTACCCTGAATCACTACCCGTTAACCCTAACCCTTTAAAACCCTCGACCCTACCCTTCTCCCAACCCGCTTTATAATTTTGTATAGTCCCACTTCCATAGTATTACTACTACTTGTAGTTTTTTGTAATTAGTACTTAGGATTAGGAGAACTACATGGTGCTTGATCGTAAGGAGTCAGGTCTAGTCCCCTCCTTGGGTATGTAGGCAGCCCAGGTTCTACTATATAACTGGGTTCAGCGCCTTTAGTAAAAAAAAATATTCTCCCTGTTATTTCTTGTTAAGTTGTTATAATTTTTGAATGCTGTCAAAATCTGAAAAAATGAAATGGAAAGAAAAAATATTCCCCCCCTGTTTACTAGCAAAAAAATTTGATTTTCAAAGTTAAAAAAATGAAATGGCAAGGGTAATACCCTTACCCTCCCAACCTTGACCCTCAGCTACCCTGCGAGGATAAAGGGCAAGGACGGGTAATGGGTATTGGTTTTTTGGAAGAGGGCTACCCTACCCTACCCTCATGACTCCCCTAGGATATCAAAAAAAGGTCAATACCCTACCCTACCCTGCCCTCTTCCTACCCTTACCCTACCCTACCCTACCCATCGCCAACCCTACACCTACCTAAGGGGTGGATCGAACAAAAAAAAATCAAAATTCTAAAAATTTAAAAATTGAAAGCCAAACAAAATTCGTCATAATCACCAAAATCGATAATCGGTTAGACTACTTTTATTATTTAATAGGTCTGATCCAAAATTAAAATTGTGATTAAATTATACTTAAAACTACAATTTTATAGATAAGTTTGTTATATTTCAAAGTTGTCCAAAATTATTCTAGTTGGACTTAAAACACATAATAAAAATATTATTTTTTAAATATATTAAAAAAATATATACATTTTATAAAGAAATAAATATATGCATAAAATTGTGGATATTTAATAACTGTATAAATCTTATTCATTTTTTGGTTTGGGACCAAAACTGAAACCAAAACCGGATAATTTGTTTTAGCATTTTCAAAATCGAAATCGTATAAAAAATTTAATATTTTTAAAACCGAAACTGAATCAAATTTTTTTTTTTTTTGAAACAAACGAAATCTCTTGTTCAGCTCGGTCCAAAACCAAATAATGCTCCCCCCTTAACTGCACCTAAATCACACCAAACTAAAGAAGGGTCCAGTGGTCTTTGCAGTATGTGTTTTCACTTCCAGGTTTACCATATTTCAAATTTGGATCTTTCCAAGTGTTTTTGTTTGAGAGTTTGAACGCTCAAAGGGATAGTTATACACCATCGACATAAACGAGATAATTCTCTAATACTACTACAAAAACACCAGACCATCGTTACAAGCAAGATTCGAGTAATCAAAGTTCCAGAACTGCATCATGGAAACTTCCTGAAGTTTGGAGCCCATCTTCTTTTGATCCCATAACCTTCAGTAACTATGATGGACGTACTTTTTACCCATGTTTGATGCTTTTACAACTATGAAACAAATTACACGTTAACAACATTCTAACTTTAAATATATGCCAAGCATCCACTCGTTCCATCTCATTTGCCTAGAAATACTAGTTGAAGAAGTGGGCATGACCATGTCTCTATTATTCATATTCTCCGTTTACTTTATTATTATCACGAAACTGCTATATATCTCACAAGCGAGCCTTGGCCTGATCCAAAGGGGCACTCTGCACGAATTGAAATAAAACTGAATTATAGCCGGAAGAACAAGCAAAGGGCATTTGAGGATCGACAACAATGTAAGCACAACTTAGCTTAGTACTCACCAGAGGTATGCCCTTGGCAGCCCTTTCCGCTAAATAGGCACACGGCTTAAAGCTATCGCCATACGCCTTTGACCATGCCTCCAATCTCGTATAAATATATTTTGCTCCGAGAGAGTCAGCCCAAAACATTATGCCGCCCCTGGTCCCAATGACAAATACATTAGTTGCGAGGAAAGCTCAACAAGAGAACAATAGAGTGAATATTATTTGCAAAATTGACCTGTAGGGAGGGAACCCCATGCCCATGATAGATGCAATGTCGAGGTCTGATGCCTTGACAGCAATACCCTCATCAAGCACTCGACAAGCCTCATTCACAACAGGGAAGAAAACCATCTCCACTATATCCTTGTCCTGCAACTCCATCAGCTGCACAAAGTAATATCAACTGAACCAGATGTTTTGATGTCCCAAACCTCTCAATAAACTGGATTGATCTCAAAATGTATTGGTGAGTTTATGTAGTTTATCGCTAGTATCTTGCATCCAACAGATGAAACTTATCAATCATTATGTTCGATATATACAATTTACTCTATTGACAACTGGACATATAACAAGTCTCTAGGAAAAGCAATCTGACAGCCCCCCGAACTTGTAGAAAGTAGTATATGACAAATTTTCCACACAAAAAAGAAGACCAAACACCTAACATATCACATACATTGTTAAATGACGGTATATGCAGAAGATGTCATAACATAGGAATAAAAGTATCAAATAGTGTCACTTATCTTCCCAGATGTTTAAGGTAGATAGATAAATATAAGCAACTAGCAACTTTAAGTCCAGACCTGAAACACGATACTAGTGTTGGAAAATAGGATTTAATTTTTTCTGTACAGGACAAGAATTCGGCTTCACATTATTGGAGTTCCAGTTGGGCTCTTCCAGAATAATTCCACATGTTTTATGGTATTTTTTTTTTCTCGTATGTGTACTTGTATTCCTCTATTACAAATAAGAATGAACTCCCGCTAAGTTGGTATGCTGATTTAGCCAAATGATTTATTTTTCTCTCAAAACCAAGGTTAGCCACCCTCTCTTATTTTCCTCCATATCCCATGCCTACAACTACATAAACAATAGCAAGATGTATTGAGAAATTCCTGGAACTGTCGCAGGCCTCAGATCTTATGCAAACTGTGTGCTTAAACAGCTGGTATTGGAGGTTAATTATTTAGTTAATGCGGTCCAAGTCAATGTTAAGGGAAGTAGAGCGAGAATAAGAACTAGCATATAAAGCTATGAAGTATATGGGCAATAGATACTGTTAACATCGGATACATGAAGTTGTCTGCTCAGCACATGAAATTTTCCACATGTGATACTAGTGATATGTTTAAAGTTCCGAACAAATGCTAATAAAACTATTCAATAGAAACATCAACTGGGGAAGAAAGATTGATATCATCTAGGTTCCACGGACACGACAACGACATAACACAATACAAACACAGCACGTATTTTTCCTTGTCCTAGTATATTATGGAACATTTTGTTTTTAGTTCAATACTGGTGTGACACAACAAGGATACAACATCAGTTTTTGGAGTGTCCGCACTTTACGGATATCATGAAGGGAGCAATACCAATAAGAGCCAAAGCTAGAGACAGCAAGGACAATGAGACTAGAAATACATGAGGGAGGAAGAGAACTTTAGTAGCTGATTTCTCAGGAGAAACTACAGAGGATGAGATCCAAAAATGGGCATACTGAATTTTGATTTGATGTAAAGTAGGACTGACCTCAGAACTAGGGGTGATGCCAGCCATGCTCCTTGATTTTTCAATGTACTTCTTTATTTCAGGATCAGGACTAGCCTTTCGCTTCTCATCATATATATAGAAACCCTTACGAGTAGATTCACCTGTCATAAAAAAGGTACATAAGGTTCGAAAATTTTGCTACTTGAAGAGAACATAATGAACCCAATTAACGGTTGTTGTAGGGTAGGACAATGGCATGAAAGCAAATGCATATTTGCTAAACCACTTGCCACAACTGTACCTGCCCGCTTATCCTCAAGCATAATGGGCAGTAGCATCGATTTGTAGACTCTTTCAGGAAAATTCTCAAGATATTGCATGCCTGTAGCCACTGCCACCCCAAAGCCAACCAAATCAACCAATCTGAAAACAAGAAGATAAAAGGTGAACACAGTCAGCAACAAAAGGTCTTCCTACATTCTGAACCAGTAAGCATAAAGTGACTCTTAGAATTTCAATTTTGGTACGCTTGTAACCAAAATGAACAATAATGATACTATAGTTGCTGCCACTGCATTGAAACTCCAGGAGATTGTGGCAAGGGCCGAGGGTTAAATACTTGTACTATTCCAACACCCCCCACCACAGGTCGAATGCCCATGGTTAAGTGCCTAACACGACACAAGAACTCTAGAGTTGTGGTAGGGGTTCAAGGTTAAATATTTATATTATTCCAACAGTAACAATAACAACAAAGATTTTTTTTATAAAATAATACTCTATTACCTGAATGGACCCATGGGCATTCCAAATTTGGTACATGCACGATCTATCTTATAGACATCCAAACCACGGTCAACGAATAATAGTGCTGACTGAGTGTAAGGGAAGAACATCCGATTGACAGCAAAACCTGTACAATTTCCAACTACAATGGGGGTTTTACGAATCCTTTTCCCAAAATCCAGTAAATCGACAACAACTTGTGGGGATGTCTTCTGAGTACGAACAATTTCCAGGAGTGGCATAATATGAGCAGGACTGGTGTAGATGAAATATTATTAGTAAAGGGCATCGAGATCATGGGCAGAAACAACATGAAAATCATAGTGATCGTTACCTAAAGAAATGAGCACCTACAATACGATCACGAGATCTGGTCCTTTCTCCAATTAAATTCAGATCTATTGTTGAGGTGTTGCTAGCAAGTATGCAATGCGGGGGGCAGAATTTTTCCAGATCAGCAAATATTTGTTGCTTCAAAGACACATTCTCAATAACTGCCTGCCATTATACAATACTTTCTGGATCACTCAAGAAGGCAAAAGTGATAGAGAAAGGGAGGGACATATATAAAACTTGCACTTGCCTCAATGACCATATCCACATCTTTGAAGTGTTCATAGTCGAGAACACCAGTGAGAAGCGAGAGGGTTTTCTTATATTTCTCTTCAGTCATTTTCCCTTTCTTCAAACGGCTCTGCAAATTTGCTGGAAACAAGTATAGCAAAAAAGCAAATGAAAAAAGTTCAAAAAATGTTTAACATATAGAGAAAATTAGTTTTGTGACGTAAAGTGGTTGTTACATTTGACTCTGTCAATCCCTGATTTTAGGAAAGTTTCGTTTACTTCTTTAAGTATCACATGATAACTGCTCAATATTAACGCAGTTGCAATCCCAGAACCCATCAGACCCCCTCCAAGAATTGCAACTTTACTTATTTTTCTAGGCGTCAAGCCCAAATCAGTGATCCCAGGAACCTGTCACACATATCCAAGAGAGAACATAATTCAAATGAGAGCTTCAAACCTTAACTACAATGGATAGCAGACATGGCTTTGATGAAATTGATCATAGAAGTTAGTGGATTCTTTAAAGCGCATAAATATTTAATTAATGATATATTGCTCCACCCAAACTAATGCAGGAAGTTTCTTAAATAGCTTCAAGAAACACTTCAGCACAGAAATTCATGGATTCTGCAATTAATCTCTTGATGGGAAAAAATGGAAAAGCATTTGATGGGAAGAAAAAGCTAAACGCAAATTGGTCCCTCAGAACATCAAACTTGCAGTTAGCTTCAAGAAAATCTCTATGTACAAAAAAGATCATGTAAATATGCTATAATGTAGCTAGATGGGAAAACAGGAAGAGATTTGACCAGAAGAAAGATCTAAAGTTTGACGTATGATGGTAAGAAATAATAGTAGTAAAAGAGCATATGACACAAACAGTACGAGTCTAAGATGACTCCCGGCAACAATGTGTTGGCCTCTGGCATTCAGTAAAACCTCTAGCATGGCACAAGGAGATGACAGTTTGGCGCTAACATTCTAGTCTCATGAACACAACTCACTTAAAACTTTTTTTTCTGACAAAACATCTCCTTTAACGCTCATCAAGATCCAATGCCCTACCATTTCATAATAAAACCTTGTTCAAATGAAACAAAATCTAGACTGAAATCACACAGTAAATTCTTTCATCCTGTTCATATCGGGAAAGCTAAAATATTAGATTGGCCACGGAATATGAGGTAATATGGTTTGTGTTGACGTTCCAAGATAAAGGAGATGCCATCGAAGAAACCTAAGCATAGTTCTTCCAACAAAGATTTGGTATCTATGGATCACAGCTAGCCATGCATGGATGTCCTGACAACATAAGTTATACAACGAAAATGAAACACCAAAAAATTTGGCAAGGGACATGACTCGTGTGCGCAGCTCTCTAAATGGCCATTCACACTTTCAGAATTAATCCGAGTAATTGAGGAAGCAACCACATATAATAATCCGCCTGTAATCAACGCTGAGAGAGATTTCTGTGGCAAAAATGGTAGATTAGCTAAGTGAAGAGCAATATATAAAAATTTATTTCAAGGGAAGGAAGCAAGTTTAATAGTACTAGGCCTGTCTGTGAGTTTTTCCCTACTCCCTAAGAGAATTTAAAGTAAAAATATGGACATATGCAGGGATACAACAGATGCACCAGTTAGGTTGGCATGTTAGGATCTTAGTTGAAGCAGCCGCTAGAACTAGAGAAAGATTAAAATAAACTTCTGTCAAGAATATATGGGATTTGCTAATGTTAGAGATGTCCTGGTCCTTGAAGGGATAGAATGGAAGAAAGGATCCATCTAACTGACAACAAAATTTGGGAAAAAAGGTTTGGTGGTTGTTGTAACTGCTGCTACTGCATCATGTACACATGCTATTAGAGTGAGAGTTTAGCCCAACTACGCTAAGCCCATATTGGGCTTCCCATCACATGTGAAGTTACAGTCTCATCTTTATTATACTTGTTTTGAGTTATGTTTTATTTTGGTATTTTCCTGTAGCATGGGTGTGAACCCACAGGTAATTTGCATGCCACAAAGATCTGTTGCAAATGGTAATGTCAGCAGGCCCGATTATGCAATGTATGTTGCAACTAGTTTTTATTGTTTAGATTAGGGTTCGGTTCAAATTCCTTTACTTCTTATCAAAATAGAGTCGTAGGTTTTTGGATTTTATGTTGGTGCATGTTTAGCTAGTTGAAAGTATTGTTTAATATGCTTATTTACCTTCAAAACGTTTAAACTATCGTTTAAGACCATATTTTGATGATTTCACCTCGCCAACAACAATCCACATGGTTTTCATACGTCATATAAACTTATGAAACATTATTATGACTTGTTTATCTAAAAAATTTGATAAATCATTCAAATTTTATTGCAAGATGTGCTAAACTTGATATTTGTTATATCTCGATCAGTTTTAGATTTCTTGTTGGGTTTTGGGTTCTGACCTGACCACTTAAATTGGGCCAGAGATTTTTGAACATGGATTGCTCTGACAACGTGCTGAGGACCCTGCCACTAGACCAATACTCCAGAGTTAGAGTTGGGGTTGGGGTTGAGAGTCAAATGTTTGTATTATTCTGATACACTTGAAATCAAAACCTTATAATTCTAAAATTATTGCATCAGGTTATCAGTTACCTTTGACAGCCCTAGTTGCAACCTTACAGAAATAACACTCATCATCACACATTCTGCTGAAACATGTTTGCTTTAGTGTTTTGCAGTAAACTAACTTCAATTTATAATGGTTCTACTATTTCAAATTTACTATGTGTTCATCAACTCAGTATGGGTGATACATACATCAGATTCAGGAAATAAGGAGACAAGCATTTAATAAACATGCAGCAAAAATAATAATAAATCTCTTGAACCTTCGAGGTTGAGCGTTGAGCAAAGAAGACGTTGACCAAGCTTTTGCATGTGTCAGAGAAAAGAAGTTCCTGAAAAGAGTTTGCTTCCTGGCAATACCCGGTGTTACATGCAAAAGTAAGACCTTAAACACACGAAATAACTTCTAGCTGAGAAAAGTTCATGCAAATGTTACCTTCCAAAGTCCAGCACGAGGTCCAGAAACTATACCTTCTTCTATAACGTCAATACAAACTAATGGATGTTTGAGATTAGCAGCTTGTTTTCGAGCCTGAGACCTGGCAAACTTTAGTATTTCCCTAGCCTCTCCAAGAGGTTCTATTTTGTCTGTTTTGTACAGGCTCTTGATCCACGGTCTTCTAAATTCAACAATGTCCAGAGCCCAACGGCGAGCAGTCTTCACCAACTCATCAGGTGGAACAATGGCATCAACAAGACCCAATGCATGAGCTTCTTCTCCTTTAATTGGCTTGGACAGCTGATAAAGATGATCTAGATGCATAAAATTCGCAATCTAAAAACATGGGTCTATTATAAAGGAAAAAGACCCAATCTTACTAGTATCATTTCAAGAGCTTTTGTGAGTCCCACTAGGCGCGGAAGTCGTTGTGTTCCTGAAAATTGAAAAATGCATGCAAGTAAAGAAAGATGCAAACTAGACATTTTATGTAACATTACATCTAGCCAGGAAAAATTCAGCCATTGAAAGGCCCAAGAATTTAAGTTAGTGAGAATGATCAGAAGATTCAGGTGGGTTTTGGATTGTTCTTGACAGGAAAGACAACTTGCAAAGCGATGTTTATAAAGTTAGCAACAAGGCTTGTTTTGCTCCACTTCAAAATTTAGCCCTTGAAATTTTCCATCTAGAAGGATAAAGCTCTAATACATGAAGCTTATGCCATTTAGATTAAAAAATTAAGAATTTTGAACTTCTAATTGCATGCCAAAGCATGATCTTACAAAAAGATCCCTCTCCCTTGAAGTGTTATGTTGATTTCCTGCAACTACAGCAGCTGGCACTTTCCAACACCAAGCATCGATGTAATAGCTTCTACCGTTCTCTTGTTGTTATCTCTAAGTCCATATCAATCATCATCATCGTTCAAGCCTTCTCACATCGGAATGGGGTTGGCTATGAAGCATAAGAAATCTCCATAAAAAAGTAGACACAGCTTTTATGACCTGATGTCGACGTGACATCAACTCTCTAAGTTGGTGCCATGAATGAGCATGAGAGGGGCGTCTCATAAAACCTAGAAGGCCAGTTGGCAGTAGGTATACGCGCATTTTGATTACGAAGTTTTAGCTCATGCAACCAAGGAGCACCCACCAAGTTCCCTAGACTATAAAAAGTAGAGGAAGAAGAGGTAGATGACATAATTCGTTGTAGGATTCATCTCTAAGACAAATGGCATTCCCATACTTCCAAGTGCATACTGATATACAATTTTCATACTTCAATGATGACAATCATAAAAACAGCATATGATTGTCTAAATCAGACATTAAAATACTCTATCCAAAACTTTCTCTGCCAGTGTGTTTCAACATGAGAATTTTGTAGTTCAGTGAAGGTGAAAATTTAAATATCAGAATATGCATTTCTCAGAATGTAAGGAATGAATAAATCCTTAGATTTCTCAGCTATAGCACGGCATTAAAGATAGCAACACAATCATACTACGAAAAATGCGTATAAACTATTTACCTCCAAATCCTGGAATAACCCCAAGTTGAAGTTCAGGCAAACCTAGTTGCGCAGTTGAAGTAGAAACACGCCCATGGCATGCCTGGTGATTGACATAATTACTATCGTAAGTACAAATCTTCTATGCAGCACAAATTAGAAACAATTTATGATAAAACTCTAGATCATACCATTGCGACCTCTAGTCCACCACCAAGAGCCAAACCATCGATTGCTGCCACTGATGGTTTTTTTGCACCTGATAAGTTAAAAGAAATGGTCAACAACTATATAGCAAACAATACAGACAAGCCAAAACCTTCAATAAGTACCTTCTAGAGTTTCGGTGATTATATCTATTGAAATATAACCCACTTTCGGTTGTTCTCCTGATAGCATAGGGGGAGAATATCAGAGGAAGTTGCAATGCAAGTACAAACAACGTAAGCTGGGAGAAGTCTTGATCTTACTCTTTCCCCCTTGAAGATCACTAAAAGCAGTAATATCAAAACCTCCTGAAAACTTTCCTTTAGCACCTGCGCAAAATCTCAAGGTTCCATCATGATTATATTTTAAGCAATCACGTTTCTCGTATATAACATAAAGTAGTGATGCTTGAACTACTTGCATAGGCACTTACCTGCAATGACAATAGCTTTCACATCATCTCTTCTCAATGCTTCTTCATAGTTATCTTTAAGACTGAGTAGTACTGTCATGACATATAAAGACAAGTTAAAATCTACATCTGGATCCATAAGAGAAGATGATATATACAAGGTCTGTAAGAATGACATCTAACCAAAAACGGAAATTTTCGCGTAGAGCATTAAATATTTATAAAATTACACCCAGAGCATAAAATTTCTAAAAATCTATTCTACTATATAATAGGAAAACTTAGATGGTGAAACTTTTGAATTCCGAAAATACCCTTACATACTTATACTAATTAAAAATAGTTCATTAATTTTAATAAGGATAACTTAGTAATTAGAAAGACTACCCTTTGGTCTTCCTAAAAAGTCTTCCTAAATTAATTAAAAAATGTTAAAATACGTGCAAGGCACGTGCACATATGCTAGTTATATATAAAGCACAAGAACGCCCTTTCTAAGGGCGTTCTTCTTTTAAAATTATTTATTCCCCATCCTCCGTTGCCTCCGTTACTTTCCGTTACCGAAATATATATATATATATATATATATATATATATATATATATATATATATATATATAAAGGAAAACGCCCTTCGGAAGGGCGTTTTCACTGACGTGTCAGAAGAAGGAAGGGCGTTTTACTACTGACGTCTGGGGTGCCACTGCTTAGGAAGTTTGTTATCCTTTTAACATTGTTTTTGCATATAGGTCCCTCAAAACACAACAAAATAAAGCTGTCCTTACGAAAAAAATGTTATTTTTTGTTTGCATTTTGTAGGACTTAACTTTGATGTATTCCATTATTGTTAATAAAAAAATGGAAACATCATACACAATGCAAACAAAAAACGTGAACGTTTTCAACCTTAATTTTATTTTTATTAAGAATAATAGAATACATCAAAGTTTGGAGGGATCTATATGCAAAAGGTCCTACAAAATGCAAACAAAAAAATGGATTGCCTCCAAAATAATGGAATACATCAAAGTTTGGAGGGATCTATATGCAAAAGGTCTACATGGAGGATCTATATGAAAAAGGTCCTACAAAACGCCCTTCACATTGGCGTGCTTCCATAATTTTTGCAAATAGGTCCCTCCAAACCATTTTTTACATATAGGTCATCCAAACCATTTTTTACATATAGGTCCCTCCAACACTTAATACTTTTTGTATTCACCTCCCTCCAAACCATATAGGTCCTCCAAACCATTTTTTTGTTTGCATTCACCTCCCTCCAAACCACTTTTTACATATAGGGATCTATATGCAAAATGCAAGACGTCAATAGTAAAACGCCCTTAGGAAGGGCGTTTTCTTCTGACACGTCAGTGAAAACGCCCTTCCGAATGGCGTTTTCCTTTATTTATATATATATATATATATATATATATATATATATATATATATATATATATATATTTGGGTAACGGAAAGTAACGGAGGCAACGGAGGATGGGGAATAAATAATTTTAAAAGAAGAACGCCCTTAGAAAGGGCGTTCTTGTGCTTTATATATAATTGTGAGAAATTTTATGCTCTGGGTGTAATTTTACAAATATTTAATACTCTACGCGAAAATTTCCGAACCAAAAATGTCGAATGGCTTAAGGTTAAACATAACCTTTTGTTTGTCATATACGTGTTTTGTGCAACATAACTGTACCCATTCCCATTTTCATCTTTTTCATCTAATCATTTTCCGCACTGCACAAATCTAAATTTCTCTACCAACAGGTTGTCCCTCTATGCGCACACTTTTTTATAGCTTAAAATGCCTAAATTTACAACGACCTTAAGCTTGTTTATAATAAAAATTGTCCAAGGTTGGAAAAAAAAAAAAACTATATTCTTGTGAAACCCCATTGGAGCCATCAAATAATAGAGTTGCACTCCATATGTCAATCGTAACTCTCCATGAATCATCATTTCGGCACCTATTGATTTAGCACCTTTAACATAGTGGGACCTTGCTTGTAACTCTCCACGAATATTGTGGTTGTTTGGGCATTAATGTAAGCCTCGCACCTCTATTGTGTAGTGCTTGAGTCGCAACATCAAGGTCTAAAACAAATTCAGGGAAGGTGGCCACTTCGCGATATGGACACGGATACAGCACCGGTTTCGGCGTGTCCTGGTGGAGTTTTGGAGTGTCCGTGTCGTGTCCGAACTGGATAACAACAGTGCGAATTCTGAAGAGCTCGAGAACCGTCACGCCCAGATTTGGTTGAAGCGATCCGAAACGTGAGAGAGCAAGAAAAAAAATCAAATCGAGAAGCTAAACCCTAATTAGTTGATAACGGAGATAGTACCATCGATCGAGAGGGAATTGACGGGAGGATTAACGATCGTTATGACAGCGACGCCGTCTGCTCCGACCTCCATCTCCGTTCTTCCCTTGGCCATTGCTCTCTCTCTCTCTCTCTCTCTCTCTCTCTCTCTCTCTTCTGTTTTATTTATATAGAAGAAGTGAAGGAGCTCTATACTGTAGTCTGCCCGATAAAGAAAGAGAGGTTGCGTGGGGTTATGGGCGGAGAACGGATCTGACACGTAGTATTACGTACGCTACTTCCTTCCTTTTGCCTCGTTTGGTTCGCGGAATTATAGGGTTGGAAAAAAAAAAGTTGTTACTTTTCCAAAGAACTTGAGAAGGAAAGTGAGGAAAGAAAAATTAATATGAATTATAATTTTCCAAAAGAAAAAAAAATGTCAATGAATTAATTTCTTTTTCTCCCATTTCGCGAACCAAACGAGGCCGTTATGTTTATTTATTTTTCTGTTCTTTCTGAAAAGGTTATTTATAAAGGGACTAAAAAAATTACTCAGAGGACTGTCACATATTTATAAATTTATCACTCAAAAATATTTACTAAAGGACTATCCACTACGGATACATGACTGTAAATTTTTAACAGTTCTACCGATATGTTGTACTGTCAAATATTTTTGCAGTTCTACCAATATAATTTTTGACATCCAGTATAAATTTTTGATCCAGTTAGGACTGTATAATTTTTTTTTACAATCCTCTACAGCTTTGTATGTTGTCAGGACTGTATATTTTTAAAATATTCATGTATTTATTATGTACTGGGATATGTAAGAAATTTTGACAGTTCATCGTATTTGTAGAACTATCAAAAAAATTGACAGTTCTATATCCTTGGTGGGCAGTATTTTAGTAAAAAAAAATTGAGTAACAAATTTGTAAATATATTGACATACTCGAATAACTTTTGCAGTGCCTTTATAATTTGTCTTTCTAAAATGTACAAGAGCCTGTATCTTGGTAATTTTCTAGGGGTGAGCAAGGGTTCGGTTCAAACCGAATCAAATATATAAAAGTCGAAATAATCGTAAGTCGTATTTCGCCAAACCAAAAACCAAACCATTTTCATAAAAACCGAACCGAATTAATTTGATTCGATTTTCAGTTGGTTCAATTTTATGGGTCAACGAGTCCGACATTCACATTTAGCAAATGAACCAATTTAAATAACAAATCTTAAAAATTTTAACATTGTTGCATTTATGAATTATTCCAATTACAAAGAGTGGGAAAAAAATTTAGTACATATAGATAGAGGATAGAAAGAGCGCTCAAAGAAGTTGAGACAAGTGCCAACATATGACGGAATGAGAGAGTGCACTTAGATAGGATTAACAAAAATATTAGTATATATAAATTGAGAATAGTTTGATCAATTGTTAAATCTAAGTCGGTTTTCGAGTCGGTTCGGTTCGATTCGATTACTTGGACCAATAACTGAAAATCGAACCGAAATTTTAAATTTTCAGATCTCCAAACCAAAAACCAAACCTATAATCGAAAAAATCGAACCAATTTTCATATTTTGGTTCGATTCGGTTCGGTTTTCGGAGTCCAACCCTTAAACGCTCACCCCTATAGTTTCCATCGTTAATAGCTTTATTTTCTTTCTTTTTTGGGATATTTAGTTTAGGGTCTCACATATACATGGATATTAGGATATGGGTCTCAAAGTTGACCGATGTTATAGTTTGGGTTTCGAAATCATTATTCACGTAGGCTAATAAACAGTGATTTCGAGACCCAGAATCCTAACCTCGGTCAATTTCGAGACTCAAACCCTAATATACATATATATGTGAGACCCTAACACTAAATAATCGTTCTTTTTTTTCAAACAATAAGAGCACCCACAGCTGGAGAGATTTCAATTACTACATTTTTATGTTAGTTAAATTTTGTAGTACTCGAAAGCTGTAATGGACACTTGTCCATACTTGAAATTTGCTAGAAAGCTAAGAGACAATCCAGATATAGAACGTGTCCTAGTTCCGTTACATTAATTTATGGGCCCACCAAATTAACTATTTCTACCAAACATTGAAGAAAAATAAAGAAGAAAAAGAGGAAGAAAAAATAGAACAAACATGGAAAAAAAAATAAAGAGAAAAAAATAGAAAAATATTAATTTGGAGTATTTGTTTGAAATATACTATTGTATACTAATATCAAGAAGATGTTTAAAAAATAATAATTTAGAGTATGTGTTTGAAATGTATCGACTGTGGACTAGCTTCTAGTGAGTAACTTGGTACTTTCCATGTTTGTCTATCATTAATAACTTCTGGTTCATTTTGTCAGCAGCTTGACAATGAATGGTTCCAACCTATTTAATCAACCAATGACTTGACCGACTTGTCACTAAGAGAGAGGACCCAACTGTGATAAAGGAGCTGGTAGATTAGTTAGCGATCCCATCAGCTGACCGACACCACGAAATTGGGATTATTAGCGGACTAAGACCAAAGTGGAACCTGGTTCGACGCGACTCTGCCTCCATCCTCCTCCTCCTCCTCCCTCAGGGGAGGAGCTATAGCTGGACTGTTTCGGACTGTAGCCTAGATTAAAATTTTGTTTGTTTAGAATTAATAATACAGTTTCACATTGTGAAACAGATGAGGGTCCTGGTCTAGTTGGTTGAGTTGCTGGCGTTAGCTAGGCCCTCTGATCGAATTCTTGCTGTATAGTATCACAAGTTTGTAGGAATTTTTTAGTATATTATATTTTTTTTTCTTCATCCGTATTTTTAGTCCCCTCTAGAAAAGAATTCTAGCTCCGCCCTTGCCCTCCCTCTTATTATTATACATACGTGAACATTGGACATGGACGAAACCTACTTAATTCACGGTGAATGAACCATAATCGATGATGACTATGACCAAAGTTGAGTAATTTTTTACTGCAAATGTGGATAATACACTGATTTGTTTATAATTATTATATTTATGTTTAGTTGATGGACATTTTGAAAATGTTTTTAAGGGGACAATAATGTAATCTTAGGCCCTGTTTGGTTTGCGGAAAGAAATGGAAATTAAATCAATTTTTTGGTATTTTTTTTCTTTGAGAAATAATAATTCTTATTGATTTTTTTTCGATATTTGGAAATACTAATGAATTTGGAAGAGAAAGTGAATACTTTAAGGTGGAAAAGTGATTCCTTGCTTGAGTTGATAAAATCATTTTATCCCATAATTTTTCTAGTATTTAAAATCGCTTTCATTTAAACTCCAGCCCTTGGTAACCCCAGCCATTTCCGAATCTCAACAATACAATAATTTAAAACCCCAGCCATTTAAACTTCAGCCCTTGGTAACCCTTGCCCCACCCCCAAATTATTCTCAACAATGCAATAATTTAAACTCCGGCCATTTAAACTCCAGCCCTTGGTAATCCTTACCCCACCCCCATTCCAAACAAACCCAACCCTTACTCTAGTACGAAGTTTCTATTTACAAGGGTCTCGAGACAAACAGTGGTGTTCCAAAAGCATTAATAATACAAGTTTTTTTTGGATCGGAATTCAATAATTTAGGAGTTTTTTTTTTTTTTTTCTACTCTCAGCTCCTTTGTCCTTGTTGTCGTGCCATGGGGTTAGACTATTGGTTAACAACTGCAATGCTGAAGTTAAAATGCCTACGTTTGTGCTCATGCTGGAATATAGTACATTAGTTTTGATCCTTGTTAGCAATTCGGCAAACGGGTTAGGAACGACAAAAGTACGAGTATAATCCGGCTCAATGCAAATAAAATTCGGTCAAATATTCAAAAAAATAGAATTGAGGTTATAAACTTCTCATTCTTAAATATATTTTCAAATTTGGTTAATTAAACAGGTTCCCACCATATTTTTTGGCCAATTTTTTAATTTATATATAACACGTTGTATGTTTAAAATTACCGTACTGATTTGAATTTTTTGAAAGTACGCAAATATTATACATTTATGAAAAATATGAAAAATTTTGTGTATAATACGAGTTTTATTCGGATGATTGCTAACCAGGGTTTTGAACGCTAGTTGAATCAGTTACTTAATTTACCCAACTTATTTTTGCAACTTAATATCCTATATATAGTACTGTCCATTGTCCATTTGCAAGCAAATAGATGTAAAACCTATCATTTCATATCAAATGTTTTTCCTATCTACGTGAAATATCAAGAAAAAAGAAGAAGAAAAAATCCAACATAGAAAAGAAGATTTGATTGTGCATGACCACACACATTGGCTCTATGCATGTGTGGGGGAGAACCTATTTTTAAGTTTAGGAGGGTCTAGAACTTTTATTTTTTTAAACTTCCAACGTAACGGACGAGGCTTTATACATGTTTTATTGTATATTTTTTGGATCCACTATTTTTAATTTTTACACAAACACCCTCACCTTTTCCGCGACGCAGTTTGAATCCGAAATATTCCGTCTAGCCAAGAAAGTTATACTTTTTCTTGCTGACCACAAGAGTCAACTGAATAATGATCGAAAATTGTTTTATAAAAATATTATTGATGGTAGTTTTTATTTTATTTAATTACAATCATATGGTCATTTGTTGGTTAATATGGATATGAGGTAGAAAGATAGTCCTTATTAGTACACGTGGGTGGTGGGAAGTGATTATTGTCATTATTCAAAATAAAGGACTAATTTGTAACTAAATGTTTTTAACTTTTTTAAAAGTTTCAACCATAAAATATCAAAATTAACAGCTACCTACCCTAAACTATCAAAATAGGCCACTAAATACCTTAAGCTTTTCTAAATTTTTAATTTGCTACCCCTATATAGTTAATTATGGTACCCTTCATATTTTTATATTTCTTAATGGTGCCCTATCTAACTAGCGTATGATAGTAAGTTACAAACGGGTAAAAATTTTAAAAAATACTTACTAATTATAATAATTTAGAGTATCAAATTAATAATTTTAATAGCTTAGTAGTAACTTACAAATTAGAAGGGAAAAAAATAAGTATATTGCCAAAATAAAATTCAAGAAATAAATAAATACATTAACCCTCATGTTTCATGGGCATTACAAAGACCACCCTTATTTTGGAAATAATTGCACGAGCCACCCATATGTTTTATTTTTAAAATAAGGGTGGTTAGCGTTTAACTTTCTATATAAAATATAAAACATAGAGGTGACCGTGTAATTAATTTCAAAATAAGAATAAATCTTGTAATAAGCATTAAACATTTGGATAATTAAGGTAAATTGTCCTAAAATTCAAAGACAAAGATGATGGTCACGTTAGGCCCTAGGTCACATCCCTACTAAATAAAGTAGGAGGGGAGCCTAAAACCTACACTAAGGCCACGTTGGGTTCGCAAAAAGGAAAGTAAATCAATTCATTGTCTAATTCCTTTCCTTTAATAAAAATTATAATTTGTATCCATTTTTTTGGTGTTTGAAAAGACCAAAAAAATTAGAAAAGAAAGTGAATCCCAAGAATGGGAAACTGAGGGTCCGTTTGGATAGCTTTTCTGAAATTTTGTTCTGAAAACAGTTTTTGGAGAATGATGTTATAAAATGGTTTTCTGGATATAAGTTTCTGAGTTTGCGTTTGGTTACTTTTATCTGAAAAAAAAATTTCTAAAAAAAAAATGTTAAAATTTTGTTTGGTAAAATTTTTTCTGAAATTATTTTTTATGTTGTGTCCTTGCCACAGTTTGTGTCCACCCCCTCCCACTCCGTGTCCTGGCTCTACGAGACGAAGGACTCAGATCCTCCGACCACGGTGAGAGGGGGTGGACACAAGTCGTCGGCCATCGCCGCCACCGCACCCGAAAGATCGTAGCGGATCTTGCCACAGATCGGCGGCCGAGCTCGAGGCGGAAGGGGCCGAGATCGAGGCGGAAGGAGTTCACGAAGTTTTTCAAGGAGGGAAGACTTGTAAGCCCCTGATTTTCAAAAAATTTTAAACTAGTGTTAATTAATTATTAATGTCATTTTTAGTCTTAAAATATTTATTATGTTTTTTAGGAATTTTTCTAGAATTTTTAAATAAAATTTAAATGAGTTTTAAATGTTAAAATATTAATTTGCAATTTTCTAAAATATTTTAATTGACTTTTGCAATTAATTAGATTGTTTTAATATCGTTTTGTAATTATAAATTTGTTATGTGCAAATTTTATTTGCACATAAACTGTGCGGGGTGGGTTATGCAAATTCCTATTTGCAACTACCCTCTGTTAGGACCTAACTGTAATATCCTAATCTACGGGGACCTAAACGCAAACCTAATCTACCCACTCCCCCGACGACCCGGCTGACCGACGACCGCCAGCGCGCCCTGCCCCCGCCATTTTCGGCCAGCCCGACCGCCTTAGCTCCCTATAAATGACCCCCCTCTCTCCCCCAGACTAAGCCCTAACCCTAAAACCCCTCCACGACCGACCGCTGCCCTCTTCTTCCCCGACGAACCCCCAAACCCTAACCCTACTCCGGCGAACGCTGCACCGCCCCAACCGTCGACCATCACCGCCTCCAACCACCCTCATCCGACGCGCCTTGACGAGTCCACCGTAGCGCCACCACTCCGCCACCGCCACGACGTCTCCTCCGCCCGTCAGCACCCTCGAACCCCCCTACGACGGCCGGACATGTAAGTGTCAGCTTCATTTCGTGTCGGCTGTGTCTCGATTTCACGTAAGAGACTCGCCAGGACACGGGGATGTTCGTCCAGTAGCTGGACACGAGAACTAGGGTTCGTGCGTGTCGTGCGAAGCACGGACACGAGAAAACCCTGTGTCCTTAACTGTCAGGACACAGGATGGTTTATATTTTTTTTTATTATGTTTAATTAATTCTAACCTAAATAAATGTATTAAAACCCTATTCCTAACAAACGGGCCAACTGGCCCACTGGCCAGCGCGCAGTAACTAAACCCCCCCCCCCCCCCCGCTCTGCTAGCCCGAGTTCGAGCCCCCTCCCCCCTGCTGCTGTTTATTTTCTTTTCTTTTCCTTTTCTTTTTTTTTTCTTTTCTTTTGTTTTTATATATAATTATATATATATATGTATACATATATTTGTATATATGTATATATGTATTATTATTCATACTATATTTAGGTATATATATAGTTGCTGTTTTTTATATATATAAATGAATATACTTCATTATTTTATGTATGTATATATATATGTGTGTATTATGTATACATATATATTTATGTATATATATTTCCTTATGTATATATATTATTATATATATACTATTATATATATATATATATGTATACATTAATTTTGTATATATATATATATATGTTATATAGATAAGTATTTTCTTATATGTATGTATATATACATATATTTGTATATATATATATATATATAATATATAGTTGAGCATTTTCCTATATATATAAATATCCCTATATTTATATATATATATATATTAGTTCCTATGTGTGTTTTACTTAGCTTAGTGTAAATTATTTATATAAAATAATGTTCATACTTTTATAGTTACTATGTAAAACTTTACCTTATTAAAATATTAATATTTATTTTGTATTTCTACCACTTAGTATTTTCTGTATATTTAAATTACTGCAACCATTTGGTGTCCAAGCCTAGCATGGGTATTTGGGCTCAAATGTGTTTTCACACATTCAAGACCTGTACAAGTCATATTGGACTTGATTCATGGCCTCGGGTCCTGTATTTGAACTTTGGTTCAAATTATATACATGGACAAAATACGCAGATAATTAATTATTGTGTGCATTGCTTTTTTGATTTTCTAAAAATACTTAAAATGCTGCTAAAATTATGGAAAAATAGTATTTAGATACTATGTTAAGTTAGCTAATTTAGTATAATTTTTGTAGTATTTAATTTACTGTTTTGCCACTAGTTTGGCATATGAAACCAAAACTCATTTTCTGTATACTTAGGAAAACTGATTTTTAGAAAATATTTGTACTGGTTAATAAATTCCAAAAAAATTATAATAAATTTCTATGATTAACAGGGATCACTTTAGTACTTTACTTTAAGAAAAACTAGGCTTTTTGCCTATCTCTAAAATTGTTAGAACACAATGATCTTTTGATTTATTTATTGATTAATTACGACTTGTAGCTTTTTGTGTTATTTGGAGTTTTAGTCGTGTTGAACCCCAACCCTCACTAGTGTAAAGACCCTAGAAAGTTAGTTAACATAGTGTGTCATCCCACATTGGTCTCCTATGCCAAGTCATCATTTTGGCTAGGTGCCCAGTCACAAGTCGTGTCGCACCAATTAGTGTCCTAGTGTTTTTAGCTTAGTGTAAAACTAAGTTATTGTATTTAGTTCTACAGTGACGAGTTACCGGGCATCCATAGCACATTTATTGCAGCTTGTTTTGTTTTGCTAGAGGCAAGTACTTTCTACAAACTTTACATATTGTCACATGAATGAACTGCAAACCCCACCATGTTACATGCTGATCCTTGGGGTAGCAAGTTAGATCTCTACATGTTGTACTTTCAGTTACTACCATGCTTAGAACAGTCTTGATGTATCTCTCACATGATTAGAATATGGGTTATGGAAAAACTGATAGTAGAGTACGTGATCATACCCCCTCTTCAGTACCGAGCAAAGTTACATTTTATATGATACTGCGCCGTAGGCGGCCTTACTCTCCAAGCTGTATTTGTACGTGTGTACATATATCGCCTTTACACTTGTACGTATGTACATTTTATTTACATTGTGCCTCAGTACATTGTACACCTATTGACCGATCACGTACCTGCTACAGTTTTAAACATTACATATACATCTGTCTCTATGACATATGTGTCCTTGCCATGATAGACTGTGTGATGCCATGCTTTACAGTTATTCCTCTCATGTTCATTTCCATGTTTCATATGCTAGTTTGCTAGATTTAGTACTTGCTCCCGTCCTGACAGGATAACGTTGTAGGTATACTTACTGAGGAGGAGTTGCCCTGTGATTCGTATTATGGAGTCACTGTCGAGGACCCAGTTTTGCCATACGAGGATGTTCCTGCGGGGAGACTCGTCTAGTTTGCTTAGCTGCTTGGGATACTTAGTGTAGTCATGTATTAGACTATACCATTTTGTAACTGGACATGTATCCAATTTTACATTTCAGTTTACTTGTACTTGGATATTTTATTATATACGACGACTTTTGTGTTTGGAGCATTTATGATTCTTCTTCACTTATAGAACTGTTAGCACATTTAGTCTTATCTTGTTATCTCTAGAACAGCTTACTGCGCTTTATCTTAAGCGTAGGCTGGACATGGCTCGGCCCGGCCCAACAATTTGGGTAACGGGTCGTGACATGTTTTTTTGGTGGCCATGCAAGGTCCTGACTAAACTGTTTGGTTACGTTATTGTACCAAGCATGCCTGCAATTAGGAACTTAAGGTAATTAGACAACATTAGGAAAGACGCTTAGAACACTTAGAGGAATGCTAGGATTGCAACATAGGAAATACATCACATGTTTGCTATTATAATTAGATTTTCTTGCATATGATTGCTTACTTTAAATAAGTCCTTATAAGTCTTTTTATGTGTAATTTAGATGGTGCTTACTCGTTCGTCCCAGTATGTTACCCCCGAGAATGGGGCCCTCCATATCCAGTCAGCTGACCAGTTGACTGATACACCTCCACCTACCACATTCTCCCACTCCACAGATCCACAGACCCAGATACCACCTTCCACATCCCAGGCCCGGCAGGACCCGATACTTCCACCACCCCCTATCACTATACCCACCCAGGCTTCCGTCACACTCGACGGGACCCAGCTGCTCACACTGATCCAGGGGTTCCTAACAACCCATCAGGAGCAGACTACCCTACTCCGCCAGAGCATGGAGCGTTCTGAGGGACGTCCCGCGGTCCCACCCTATGTAGAGCCACGGCAGAGAGCGGGGACGGTCAAGGACTTCATGGGTCTGAATCCCAAGGAGTTCTCAGGGACTGAGGGCATAGTAGTAGCTGATGACTGGCTAGATTCTGTAGAAAGGAAGCTTCTGGGAGTTAGGATGCCGGATGACCTTTAGGTCGAGGCAGCAGGATTTCTGCTGATAGACTTAGCAGGAGTCTGGTTCAGGAATGAGCCGTTGTTCGCGAGAGGTAGAGCCACCTGGGACCAGTTCAAGACCCAGTTCAAGAAGAAATTCTTCTCGACCACTGCTAGAGTAGCCATGGGGCTACGATTCCAGAACATCCAGCAGGGGAACCGTTCTGTTGATGACTATGTGGGAGAGTTTAGTCGCTTGAGCCGTTTTGCTCCTAGTCTGGTTGCTGATCCAGAGGAGATGACCCGTAGGTTTTGCCATGGTCTAGTTCCAGATATTGGCATTCTTATAGTGGCGAACGGTACGACTGACTACTACCAGAGCCTAGAGTTGGCCCGGAGCATTGAGGAGCGTCTTCTGTCTAGCAAGAGGCCGGCTTCTGTACACCATGAGGGACCGTCCAAGCGTCAGGCTTTCCAGCAGAGAGCGCCGACGCCACCCCAGCAGACTTACCATCCCCCTACATCACATCACCCGACCCAGCCAGTTAGAGCCCCGGGACCCCGATATCAGCAGCAGCAGCAGAAGGGAGCTATATGTTCTTTCTGCGGAAGACCAGGGCATGAATTCGTCGTCTGCAGGAAGAGGTTAGGGCAGTGTTTAGCTTGTGGGTCTGCCATCCATTAGATTCGGGACTGCCCAGTAGCCAAGGGACCCCAGGGGAAGACTTATAGCCTAGTCCTTGAGCCGGAGCCGGAACAGGTTTCGGGAGGTTAGTTTTGATCGTAGCCTTAGTCATTTGTTGCATTGCTTGCTAGGTTAGAATATTGTAGGGTCTTCAATCCTTGTGAATTTCGAGGACGAAATTTTTCAAGGAGGGAAGACTTGTAAGCCCCTGATTTTCAAAAATTTTTAAACTAGTGTTAATTAATTATTAATGTCATTTTTAGCCTTAAAATATTTATTATGATTTTTAGGAATTTTTCTAGAATTTTTAAATAAAATTTAAATGAGTTTTAAATGTTAAAATATTAATTTGCAATTTTCAAAAATGTTTTAATTAACTTTTGCAATTAATTAGATTGTTTTAATATCGTTTTGCAATTATAATTTTGTTATGTGCAAATTTTATTTGCACATAAACTGTGCGGGGTGGGTTATGCAAATTCCTATTTGCAACTACCCTCTGTTAGGACCTAACTGTAATATCCTAATCTACGGGGACCTAAACGCAAACCTAATCTACCCACTCCCCCGACGACCCGGCTGACCGACGACCGCCAGCGCGCCCTGCCCCCGCCATTTTCGGCCAGCCCGACCGCCTTAGCTCCCTATAAATGACCCCCCTCTCTCCCCCAGACTAAGCCCTAACCCTAAAACCCCTCCACGACCGACCGCTGCCCTCTTCTTCCCCGACGAACCCCCAAACCCTAACCCTACTCCGGCGAACGCTGCACCGCCCCAACCGTCGACCATCACCGCCTCCAACCACCCTCATCCGACGCGCCTTGACGAGTCCACCGCAGCGCCACCACTCCGCCACCGCCACGACGTCTCCTCCGCCCGTCAGCACCCTCGAACCCCCCTACGACGGCCGGACACGTAAGTGTCAGCTTCATTTCGTGTCGGCTGTGTCTCGATTTCACGTAAGAGACTCGCCAGGACACGGGGATGTTCGTCCAGTAGCTGGACACGAGAACTAGGGTTCGTGCGTGTCGTGCGAAGCACGGACACGAGAAAACCCTGTGTCCTTAACTGTCAGGACACAGGATGGTTTATATTTTTTTTATTATGTTTAATTAATTCTAACCTAAATAAATGTATTAAAACCCTATTCCTAACAAACGGGCCAACTGGCCCACTGGCCAGCGCGCAGTAACTAAAACCCCCCCCCCCCGCTCTGCTAGCCCGAGTTCGAGCCCCCCCCCCCCCTACTGCTGTTTCTTTTCTTTTCTTTTCCTTTTCTTTTTTTTTCTTTTCTTTTGTTTTTATATATAATTATATATATATATGTATACATATATTTGTATATATGTATATATGTATTATTATTCATACTATATTTAGGTATATATATAGTTGCTGTTTTTTTATATATATAAATGAATATACTTCATTATTTTATGTATGTATATATATATATATATATATATATATATATATATATATATATATATATATATATATATATATATATATATGTGTATTATGTATACATATATATTTATGTATATATATTTCCTTATGTATATATATTATTATATATATACTATTATATATATATATATATATATATATATATATATATATATATATATATATATATATATATATATATATACATTAATTTTGTATATATATATATATGTTATATAGATAAGTATTTTCTTATATGTATGTATATATACATATATTTGTATATATATATATATATATAATATATATAGTTGAGCATTTTCCTATATATATAAATATCCCTATATTTATATATATATATATTAGTTCCTATGTGTGTTTTACTTAGCTTAGTGTAAATTATTTATATAAAATAATGTTCATACTTTTATAGTTACTATGTAAAACTTTACCTTATTAAAATATTAATATTTATTTTGTATTTCTACCACTTAGTATTTTCTGTATATTTAAATTACTGCAACCATTTGGTGTCCAAGCCTAGCATGGGTATTTGGGCTCAAATGTGTTTTCACACATTCAAGACCTGTATAAGTCATATTGGACTTGATTCATGGCCTCGGGTCCTGTATTTGAACTTTGGTTCAAATTATATACATGGACAAAATACGCAGATAATTAATTATTGTGTGCATTGCTGTTTTTGATTTTCTAAAAATACTTAAAGTGCTGCTAAAATTATGGAAAAATAGTATTTAGATACTATGTTAAGTTAGCTAATTTAGTATAATTTTTGTAGTATTTAATTTACTGTTTTGCCACTAGTTTGGCATATGAAACCAAAACTCATTTTCTGTATACTTAGAAAAACTGATTTTTATAAAATATTTGTACTGGTTAATAAATTCCAGAAAAATTATAATAAATTTCTATGATTAACAGGGATCACTTTAGTACTTTACTTTAAGAAAAACTAGGCTTTTTGCCTATCTCTAAAATTGTTAGAACACAATGATCTTTTGATTTATTTATTGATTAATTACGACTTGTAGCTTTTTGTGTTATTTGGAGTTTTAGTCGTGTTGAACCCCAACCCTCACTAGTGTAAAGATCCTAGAAAGTTAGTTAACATAGTGTGTCACCCCACATTGGTCTCCTATGCCAAGTCATCATTTTGGCTAGGTGCCCAGTCACAAGTCGTGTCGCACCAATTAGTGTCCTAGTGTTTTTAGCTTAGTGTAAAACTAAGTTATTGTATTTACTTCTACAGTGACGAGTTATCGGGCATCCATAGCACATTTATCGCAGCTTGTTTTGTTTTGCTAGAGGCAAGTACTTTCTACGAACTTTACATATTGTCACATGAATGAACTGCAAACCCCACCATGTTACATGCTGATCCTTGGGATAGCAAGTTAGATCTCTACATGTTGTACTTTCAGTTACTACCATGCTTAGAACAGTCTTGATGTATCTCTCACATGATTAGAATATGGGTTATGGGGAAACTGATAGTAGAGTACGTGATCATACCCCCTCTTCAGTACCGAGCAAAGTTACATTTTATATGATACTGCGCCGTAGGCCTTACTCTCCAAGCTGTATTTGTACGTGTGTACATATATCGCCTTTACACTTGTACGTATGTACATTTTATTTATATTGTGCCTCAGTACATTGTACACCTATTGACCGATCACGTACCTGCTACAGTTTTAAACATTACATATACATCTGTCTCTATGACATATGTGTCCTTACCATGATAGACTGTGTGATGCCATGCTTTACAGTTATTCCTCTCATGTTCATTTCCATGTTTCATATGCTAGTTTGCTAGATTTAGTACTTGCTCCCGTCCTGACAGGATAACGTTGTAGGTATACTTACTGAGGAGGAGTTGCTCTGTGATTCGTATTATGGAGTCACTGCCGAGGACCCGGTTTTGCCATACGAGGATGTTCCTGCGGGGAGACTCGTCTAGTTTGCTTAGCTGCTTGGAATACTTAGTGTAGTCATGTATTAGACTATACCATTTTGTAACTGGACATGTATCCAGTTTTACATTTCAGTTTACTTGTACTTGGATATTTTATTATATACGACGACTTTTGTGTTTGGAGCATTTATGATTCTTCTTCACTTATAGAACTGTTAGCACATTTAGTCTTATCTTGTTATCTCTAGAACAGCTTACTGCGCTTTATCTTAAGCGTAGGCTGGACATGGCTCGGCCCGGCCCAACAATTTGGGTAACGGGTCGTGACAACCGCACTGGAGGAGTCCACGAAGTCGGTGGACACCGCACCCGAGCCCTAAGTCGTCGGCCACCGCCACCGCACCCGAGCTCTGCGAGCTCGCGGCGGACGACCTTTGCTCTGCTGTGGAGGAGTTCGCCAGCCGTCGCCACCGCACCCGAGCTCTGCTGTGGAGGAGTTCGCCAGCCATGGACACCGCACCCGAGCTCCTCCACAAAGTCGAGCTCCGCGAGCTCGCGGTGGAGGAGTTCGCCAGCCGTCGCCACCGGTCAGGTTCGTGGAGGAGTTCGCCGCCGCCACCTTGGGTCGAGCTCCCGTCCGGTCAGGTTCGCGGCGGACGACCTTTGCTCTGCTGTGGAGGAAAAAATTAAGGAGGAAGAGAGAAAGTTGGGGGTTTGGGGGCGGGTGGGGAGAGGGGGGCCCACAAACGTTGAATTTTTTTCGGGAAAACAGCTTTTTGTTCTTTCCTCAAAAGTGAGTTTAAACACTCCATTTCAAAAACAAATTTCTGAAACCATTTTCACAGTTGGGACTGCCAAACGCAAGTTTTGGAAGAAGTGACGTTTAAACTCAGAAAATGGGTTCAAAAAAGGGAACCAAACAGGCCCTGAATCCCTGAGGGTGGCGGCGAGGGGGTGGGATCAATTTCCCCCAATTTTTCTTTTCTTTGGAAATCAATTTCCTTTCATAATTTTTTTTTTTTGACATCCAAACATAGGAATAAGAAAGGAATTACTTTCCTTAATGTCATGATCATTCCGTGAACCAAACATGGCCTAAGAGCATCTCCAACCCTATTGTCTTGTTAAGTGTTGTGAGTCTTAGGTGGCTCCTATGTGGCATGAGCCACAAGACAATGTCTTGTTTATGTGGCAAAATTATATCTCAAAAGACAATGAGATAGAAATACTCTCTCCAATGCAAAAGTATTGAGGGGACAATAAAAAGTATTTTTTCCAACTTCCAAGGCAACTCCTCCACTTCTTCAACTTTTTTATAAATATTTCTATTCATAATTGATGATGTGGAGACAAAGTCATTGTGAAGTGCATTGTCTAGATCTAGACAACCAACTTCACATTGTCTTTGCCATGTCATTGTCATGTCAACTCCACACTTTATTTCACATTTGCATTGGAGAAGTACTTTTGGAAAAAATGGTTGTCATTCCTATGTGGCAACCAATTTTTTTAAACTCACAATAGGGTTGGAGATGCTCTAAGGCCATCTCCGGGTTATATTTTCCTTATTTCTATGATATAAATTCAATTTACAAAAAAGTTCCCCAATATGATTTCTATCTCAATTTCTACCCTATGTGGCGGTGAAGTATGATGGACAGTTTATGAGTTTGTTAGATTGTAAGTTTATGTGCAGACTTAGGCCTCGTTTGGTTACCGGAATTTGAGCTTGGGAAAGGAAAGTGATTCCTTTCCTATGTTTGGGAGCCAAAGGAAAGTTGTTGGAAAGGGAAAATGATTCCCAAGAGGTAGGAAAATAGGGGGGAAAGTGGTTCCTCCCATTTATCTAAGGAATCACTTTCCCTCCAACTTTCCCGCATTTATTACAAAAAGTTTTGACCAAAATATCCATGTCCATAATATTATTTACCATTTTTATCCATAATATCTTTTAGACAAAAATATTTCTAAGTAATAATTATTTTTATTAGTACGAGGGTATTTTTGGAAAATTGACTTGATTTTGTTTCCTTTCCTTACAGACACCAAACACTATAATGGAAATTAAAGATATATTCCGGCTATAATCCCGATCTTTCCAAACACCGGAAAGAAAAGTTTATAGGAATTATAATTTCCTAAAGGAAAGGAAATACCAAGGAATCAGTTTCCTTTCCTTTCCATTCCGCGAACCAAACGAGGCCTTAGGTTATCTCAAAAGGGGATTTTTAAAATTGAGTTTCTATCATACTTGTCATTATCAATTTAATGGCGTAAGATCCAATATTAACTCGTACTAGAGAATCAAATATGGAGAATTTTTCTGAGTCTTTTCCTTATCTCTTATACCAGTTAATATTGTATCCCAGACCATTAAATTAGGATGCAAACTCAATTTTAGAAATCCCCATTGGAGAAGGGAGATGACCTAAGTCTGCGCATAAAGGAGGAATTAAACAAACTTTTTAAGGCCTAAACTGGTCAGTGACAGCTGAAATCAGAAATGGCGGATCAGCAGCAGGTCACTCCATCGCAGTCTGCGTCCCCATCGCCGTCCCAATCTCAGCAGCAAAAGGACGACATGCTGGCCTGCGTCGCCGCGCTCGAGGCGGCGCTCCTCCCCTGCCTCCCCGCACGAGAGCTGCAGGCGGTCGACCGCTCCGTGCACTCCTCTCACCAGAGTATGCCACCCCCCCCCTTTCTCTCTCTTGTCCACCACCTGTTTGTTGTTTTGTCCCAACGACACCTCCCATGAGAACATAATGCGCGGGATTTTCGTAAAATTAACCTTTTAACTACTGAAATCCTGATGATTGGCATTGTAGATTAGTTTTCAGTAGCACTTGTGTCGCACTAATGCAAGCATGAATGCAAATACGACACGATGTGGATACCGCGGGGTGGTCACAGGCATACAGTGTGGTGCTCGTGTCGTGTCCAATATGTGCCTGACATGGATACGACACGATGCGGCAGTGACTTTGAGTTTAATGTTCATTTTCTTAAGTGTATTCGTGGCAGTTTTTCCTTTCCGTTGAGGGAACGATCAGACGCCATAGTGGAGAAGTCATTTGTTTTGTTCCTTGAGGTTAGAATCAAAGCGTTGTATTTATTGGATCCTTCCGATGTTTTAATTCATGATCTACTGAAATATCGTTGATGTGCAATGCCTTGAAGTATCGCTCCACGTTCCACAAGAAGTTCTCAACTTCTTTGGCATCCCGCTCCCCGTTGAAGGATTTTCGGGGATCTTCCGTCACCTTAGTGTCTCCCTACTTGAAGGTCCACCGTTCGCAACGGCCTTCTCCAAGATGGTAACTTTGGTCTTGAGTTCTCCGCAACTCTTGATCACGGCCTTTAGCTACTCGTAGCCTCTGACCTTCCTACGTAAGTCCTCAATCTTCCTTGAGCTCTTCCTCAAAATGCGGATCGGATCTCTTGGAATTGCTCCCGAAAGATTGCTATGGACGAAGCGACGTCGCTCTCCAGCCCATCGAAGTACTCTTCTTGCCTCGTGTTGCTTTGTTCTACAGAGCCCATGAGCATCTCCATATTCCTCGAACCCGTCTCCAAGACTCCAACACGTTCGGCAAGATCGGCAAGTCTACGCTCCACCATAGACTCCTTGCTCTTGCCCCCCTTGTTGGTCTTGGCGTGCCCCTCCTTAGACGACGTGAATCCCTCCTGGACATTCTCGGATGTCGACATGGCACCAACGACCTTTGCTCTGATACCACTTGTCACGGACTTAGTGTTTTAGGCTACACTTCGACCCGTGCGGCGCACAAGCTTCCTACTTGAAGACCCGTACCATCCTTCTCCAAACACTTAGTTAGATCGTTAAGGCATAAATGAGAACAATGTAGAGCAAAAGAGAGAGAGATTGGAAGATTAAAACTTTATTTTACTAGTGAGAGTGAGAGATTACAACGTTGGATGGTGAGGAATAAATGAGTCTCCTCCTTATTTATAGGGCCTCAAAGGACTTACAAGAGCCTACATGAATCTTTTGGAACTAGTATATTCCAGGAATTATTCTAGAAATATTCTCGGGCCTAGATATTTCTAAGGAAGCTTCTAGTATATCTAGAAAAACCATGAGTCATCTAGAAAGGTTCCGACTCTTTCAGATGATTCTACCATCTTCTAGAAAGATCTTGGATTTTTCAGAGGATTCCACCATCTTCTAGAGAATTTCTGAAGCTTCCAACATAACCCCGGTCCGTAGAGAGTTATGCAAGTCCGTCTCGGTGGGTCACAAACTTTTGTGCGTGACATTGAGATTAGAATCAAAGTTTGTATTAATTGGATCCTTCCAGTGTTTTAACTCATGATCTACTGAAATATCGACGGAATCCTTTATGTTTGCGCTTCAATATATCAGCTTTAGGGGGCGTTTGTTATACAGTTTTTTTTTATTCCCTGTCAAATTTAGGTTTTCCATGTTTGGTTTATGTTATAAAAATTTATTCCATGGAATTGCGAAAATCCGGATAAATAATTTGTCCACAAAACATGAGAATCCTCTCTCTTAAAAATAAGTCGAGCGATGAACTATAATTGAGGTTGACTCGACAGCGAGGTGAGGGTGAAGGCAAGATCTGGAGGTGTGGATTGTTGGATCTAGGCGGCAGACAGGAGTAGAGTTAGGGTTTTGTGGAAACTGAGCACTAATTTTAGGGTCTGGATGGAGGTAATGGTGACCGGGTTACGGTTTCGGGGCTAGGTTGATGATGGATGGCGGTTGCTGACAGATTTTAGGGTTTTTGGTGGAGGAGATAGTGAGCAAATTGTGGTTTCAATGGCAAGAATTTTGGGATAAGGGATTTTTTTTTTTTTTTTTTTGAAGAATTAGAGTTTTTGGACGGATAGGAGGGAATATAATCTTGGGATTTGGCAAGTAGAGCTAGTTCCAAGAAAGAAACTTGTCTCTTGATACTATATTGGCTCAACTTAATGGACTTACTTCATTAAACTGGTGGAGAATATATATTTATAGTCGTGTGTGCTCCCCTATTATTTTTCTAACGTGGGACTAAAACTAAGAGCAAAAGTACAAAGGCCCTAGGCCATACCATAAACAAAAAGCAACTAACTTCTACACTATGCTAGAAGGAACTAAAAATTCAAACCAGATTTATTCTATATCTAATCCATATCTGTATCAATTATTATCCAATTAGTGTCCAAAATCATTTTCATTCAATCTGGATGATTTAGTATACGAACAATATCCATATAAATTCACTCAGAGAAAACAAAAATAATACGATAACCGCGTCTATATCAATACTAATTTACTATCCAGTAAGAGTCTGTAATCATTTTTATTTAGTATGGATTTTATTATCTGAAGATTGTAGACAATATACATATTCACTCGGAAAATAAATTCAAATATGATAACCGCTCCATATATGCTCCACTATTTTGAGATCATCCAAGGAGTTGTCTTTTCCTGGATAATGTACTGAAAATTAGTTCAAGATCATCAAAAGCGTTTGCGGACAATAATTACATATAACTTCAAGATAATCACTAGAAATTGTTATAGTAACACAAAATGACCAGTGGACAAGAGTTATTGTAATATGAGATCTCTAAGACAGAGGCATCGTGGAATTTTAAGCATATATCATAAGCTGTCTTAATTGATCATCGCCCAGAGTTCTTTGTTTCCATGTGAGCTTATGGGCCTTTGCTTGATATCTTTGTCTCTGTTCCCACTTCCCAGCAATATCTTCATCTCTTCTTTGTATGCACTACTGCAGGAAAAGAAACAGCTAAATATCGGTCTTGAGCATCAATATCTGCTATCAATATCTGCTCACTAATGCATATGAATAAGACCATACTTACTGTTCTGATGATGATTTTCACAGTTGATGTTGAGAGGCACGCAAGAGACTTCATGGAAGCTGCGAAGAAGATTCAGTTGTACTTCATTGGGTTGCAACACGGAGATCAGCCGACAAAAGAAGAAATGCTTCGAAAGGTGCTAGTCTTAAGCAACTATTAACGACGAGAAGAAGTTTCATATGGTTCCGGCAATTTCATCTCATTTCTATAGATCATGTTTTCAGGAGATCTCCACCATGGAAGAAGAGCTAAAGACCAAATCTGAGCTGATCGACAAGCATGAGAAGCTCATAGAAGGTTGGAAGAAAGAGCTGAAAGAGCAGCTGGATAAACACGTTGCAGAACTGGAGAGGGTATGATTAACTATTTTATGGACCTTTGTAAATTTTATTCAAAACTTCTTGGAATGACTGTGTATGGATTTGCAACAAATAGGTACATACTTGAGCTGGAATCCCAATATTAATTCAATAATTCCAATTATCTGGACAACATTATGTACACAATTCTTCTCCTTTTTATTCAATATTTCTCAAAAAAGAGAATAAGGTAACCTACAAAAATGTCAAATTATTTTTCTTCTTTTTATTACAACACACACATACACGTCGTCCTTACGGTTTGGGAGCTTGAAAACCCTGTCGGTCCCGTCTAGCGTCTATGTTGTTCTCGATATGAGCTACAAATGCTGGACTAAAAAAAAAAAGTCAAATTCAAACAAGCCATGCCAACTTCTTCTCTCTTTTTTTTCTTTTTTTTTTCATTTTAACGTTTGGAATGATATACAAAAGAATAATAGTTCAAGTAGAGATAATAATGGGCTGGATGATCCAGAGTGGAGGAATACCCAAATCTGGCCCTAAAATAGTTCATACCGGAAAAATTCTTCGACCAAGTTCAACTATGTTAAAAAGAATTCTTAATATTTACACTATTCAATCAAACCCAAGCCCATATATGATCAAACAGAATGAATTTTAAATTAAGTCAAAAAAAAAGAAAAAAAAAAAAACAGAATGAATTTTAAATTAATTAATTATTAATGTGATAAAAATGTGTTAGTCGTCCTATATATTGTTTGTGGGCTGACAAAGTATAGTGAAGATATCGAAGAGGCAAGCAACTATGTTGATACTGAAGAAAATACTTACGAGTTCAATTGTAGGAACTTTAGTTTTGGAAAATTATCAACTATCTTTTCTTGGATATTTTTTCAAGGCTTTTTCTAAGAGCACTACCACTTTTACTTGGGGATAGCCCAAAAATGTTTCAAAATATTACAAGTTTGTCATCCTCTTTTTTTTTTACTTGGGACTAGTCCAAGCAATGGTATAAAACACAATTTTTCATTTCTTTTCCTCTCTCCCTCTTCTCTTTTCTTCTCTCCCTCTACTCTTTTCTTCTCTTCCTCAACATTTCTATTTTCTAGGTCATAGAATTAAATCCTAGCTCTAATTTTTTCCCAACCTACATTTTTAGGTTATAAAATTCTATTTAGTTAATTCTTTTTTCCCAATTTTTTCAGCAAATAGGACTGCAACTAAGTTGGCAGTCCTAACATAACGTAGGACTGCCAACTGGATTGCAGTCCTACATTATGTTAGGACTGCCAACAAGTTGACAGTCCTATTTTTGTACACGCTGAAGAGGTCGTCAGCGGCGGCGTGTCGCTCTACGAGCGGCGGTGCGACTTGGACGGAGGGAGACCGTTCGCCGCGGCACGTCCCGGACTGGTGCGAGCGAGGGAGGCGACCGGTGGGACGTCGAGCGGAGGGGGGTCGGGAATGGAGGGGAGGGAGTCGAGGGAGAAGAAGAGGGGCTGGGAGAGGGAGCGGGTGAGGCGGGAGTCGTCGGAGGGGGAGGTAGATGCGGAAGAGGAGGCTGTGGAGGCGGAGGAAGGAGATCTGCCGGGCAGAGTAGTGGCGGCCGACGGTGGTCGACGGGGAGGGAGGATTTTAGGGTTTCAGAGATTTTGGAAGAGAGAGAAAGGAAAAGATGAAATGAAATGAAATAAAATAAAAATGATAGTTTGGGGGGTTGGGCTAGCCCCAAGCAAATTGTGGACAGCCCCCAGCAAAAGTTCCATCTTCTTGGGCTGCCCCCAAGTAAGGGCTAGTCCCAAATAAAAGTGGTAGTGCCCTTAGAAAAAGCTTTTTTCGAGGCAATCAATCACTTTTGTATATGATTGGGTAGAAAATGTACGATGGTTCGGATGTCGGACTAGTTATATCGGGCCAGATAGTATCTAAACCTGGACCGAACTTAAAACGGGTCGAAATATCAAGCCATTTGTTACCTAGAGTTAGGTCGGACATTCTATCGGGCCAGCCTAGCCCATTGTCATCCCCCAGTCCAAAGTATTAACTTAAATAAAATCCAGGACAATTAGTTGACAATTTCTTCAAGCCGTTTGTTTTTGCCGAATCAAGAACATGGAAAGGAAAATTTATTAATTTTTTGTGTTTGGAAGTCAATATATATATATATATAGGGAGCGGATCGGGAGCCCCGTCCGCGGAGCCCCGCCGAAGCCCCCGCCCCCCTTGGCCGTTGGATCGTGCGGGCTCACGCGGGCCCCACGCGGGCCCCGCGCGATCCGATGGTGCAGGGGGGGCGGGACTTCGACGAGGCTCCGCGACTCCGCGGACGGAGCCTTTGATCCGCTTCCATATATATATATATATATATATATATATATATATATATATATATATATATATTCTACACTCATCCATGGATTCACTTTTTTACCTCCAATCATTCACTTTTTCTTTCAATATTTTGGACATTTTCAAATACTGGCAAGAAAAATTAATATAAACTACATTTGTTTAAAACATAAAATTAAAGAGTGAATAATGATTTCCTTTCATTTTTGTGAGCCAAAGGAGAATGAACGTCAAGTTAAGGATATTTAAATTCAATGAAACACGATCTGATTTTTAAGTAATTAAGAGGATAAATTTTGTTACTCTACATAATATATAGTTGTCACGTACATCTGCTGAGCGTAACTTTTATTTAAGTTCAATTCTATGCGATCCTACAAATGGAGATCTCTATGTGAAATACTGAGTTTTTTTTTGTAAGATTTAGAAATTTTTGTGACTTTGTAAAATTTAGATAACCTTTGTAAATTTTAGGAGACCCCTGTAAATTTTGGAATACTAAATCCATACTATGTCTAGGTCGACTAAGCTTGTAGTCGATTCTCTACTAAACTGGAGTCAGAAAATGACACTGTAGGCCCCATGGAAGAGTGGCCTGCTTTGTCCAAGTCCATCTCAAGGTGTAAGTTGGGCCGAGCCCGCCTGCGACCCAGGTCAACCGGGTTTGGCTGATTTATGGCGGGGTCGGGCCCAACTCGGTTGGGGAAGCGGGCTGGACCGGCCCAAAAAAAAGTTGTTATAAGGATATTTTTTGTCATTTCTCAACAATTTACTCTTAAAACTGTCAAAAAACAGTTCTCAATCACGGACATTTCGGTCATTTTTGGACCCAACGGTCACAAAAAAAAAGAAAAAAAAAAGAAAAAAAAAGAAGGGTCCAGACCGGGTTTTTGACCGCGTTGGTTCGGGCCGGCCCGACCGATTTTTTTGGGTTTAACCGGACCGGACCTGAATTTGAATCAGGCCGGACTTCCGAGTCAATAGAACTGACCTAGCCCAAACCCACGAAGGGATCGGACTAGCCGGTCTGGATTGTCAGGACCGACCGGCCCAACCCATTTCCCAATTTGATATAAAATGAAGTATGGCTTACTAGTTAGCACAAGTTACACAACCATTAATTGTGCAACTCGTTTGGATGAAATTTTTATATTCGAATCGACAACTTTTTCATGGGAAAGGAATTCAACATTTCCTTACCCATGCTTGGTTATCCATAAATACCTTTCCATTGCTAACGAAGAGAGGAATCCTAATTTGTTTCACATATACTTATTCAATAATTTCATGATACTACTATTACCTAAATTCACACGTTTGTGATAGAATTTAAAATTTTAAAAATAGAAAGAGAATATTACCGTCCAAACAAAATACCCAAACAATATTTATAGGAAAGCAAAATTACTACCAAGACGGGGCTTGGAAATAGCTTTCCACATCGGTGGGAATATGAATCTCTTGTGCCTAATTTTCAATCTCAGACATACCAAGTATGAGTAAGAAATTCAAAATCTATTTTCATGCCTCTAAATCTTGAACCAAAGGCCGCTAAGAGGTTTGGTGATTCAAATGCTCGTAAATTTTGATGACTTATATTACTGTAATGTAGTTATGCGGTCATTGTCATTTTTTTAAACTGGTAATTAAAACCGAACTCACCTCCACTGGAGCTCGAACTCCAGCCACTCAGATCGCATGCATCTCTTAACCAATAGGCTAAAGATCATATATATATATATATATATATATATATATATATATATATATATATATATATATATATATATATATATGCACGTGCTTTGCACTATAATAACATATAATACGAATATTATTCAATTATAGACAAATATTTCTTCTAACTCATGTGGTTAAGGTGGGAGGTATTTTTCTTATTTGGTTGAGTTCGATTTCCCATGTTGAATATATATAACAAATTTAAACTTTTTTCAACAATTTTTTACATAATTTATTTATTTTTAAATAAAATGGACCATGATATACATACGGCTCACTTTTGAACCGTTTTGAAGCCTCATGATATATACTAGTAAATGCACGTGCTTTGCACGTACAATACGTAGTATCCAATTACAATAAAATATCTCTTATAGTTCATATGGTTAAGGTGGGAGGTATTTTTCTTATTTGGTTGAGTTCGATTCCCCATGTTGAAAATATATAACAAATTTAACTTTTTTCCATTAATTTTTTACATATTTTTTTTATAAATAAAATGGACCATGATATAATTACAGCTTAGACGACACACTTTTGAAACATTTTGAAGCTCAATATATATATATATATATATATATATATATATATATATATATATATATATATATATATTAGAGTCGAAACTTTGTATTATTCTTCAATCTTATATCTAGCAAATATGCTTAAATTTTTAAAAAATAAAGTATATAAAATATATATTTTAGCACAACAAAATTATACATCACTAAGTAATAATTATATACTTCCAACTATAATAAATATTTATTATCTAAAAGATAATTTTATTTAAAATCTTTTATAATAATTCAAAATAATTTTATAATGCAAACAAAGAAACCTACAACACACGTGCGCGAGTGATCCAGCCTGGACCGGTGGCAGCAGCGGGCCGGGCCTGGTCCGGCCCGGTTCGGAGGAACCTAGCCCAGCCTGGCCCAATGACCCGCCTTGGGTAGGGCTGGGTCGGGCTGGGCCGGTTTGACGGGCGGGCTGGGTTGCGGGCTCTGGCGGGCCGGGCCGGTTCGACGGACGGGCTGGGTTGCGAGCTCGGGCAGGCCGGTCCGGTTCGACGGACTGGCTGGGTTGCGAGCTCGGGCGGGCCGGTCCGGTCTTTTTTCTTTTTCTTTTTCTTTTTCTTTTTCTTTTTTGAGTTTTTTTTTTTACTGTATTTAATTTTTTTTGAGTTTTTTTGTTTTAAATTTATGTTTTTTTTTAGTTTTTTTTCTTTCTAGGTTTTAATTTTATGTTTTAAATTTTTTTTCTTTTGTTTTGTTTTATTTTTTTCTTCTTTTTTATCCGGACTTGGGACCGGCAATGCAAGCTTTGTTGTTATAGGCAAAGTTAAATAAATTTGTTTCAAGTTTTTGTTTTTTTTATTTTAAGTTTTTTTGTTTTGTTTTGAATTTGTGGTTTTTTGGTTGTTTTGTTTTAGTTTTAAGTTTTAAGTTTTTTTTTTTCTAAGTTTTTTGTTTTGTTTTGTAAGTTTTCTTTCTTTCCTTCTTTTGTTTTGTTTTTTGTTTTGTTTTGTTTGCTTGTTTTTTTTTCTTGTTTTTAAGTTTTTCTTTCTAAGTATTATTTAAAACAAAATAGTTTTCCTCCTTTTTTATTTAGTTTTCTTTCCAAGTCTTTTTAAAAAAGTTTTGTTTTAAAGTTTTTATTTTTATTTTAGTTTTTTTTTGTCATACCTTTAAGTCATTTTTCTTCCTCCTCGGTTCCAGAAACTTCACCCATTGTAAGCGATTCGAAGTCCAGCTCGTTTATGTCAGCAGCCTTACATATCTTGTTTTGGATTCTTTTTCCTGCTAAAATTTAATTTGAACACATACACAAGCTTCCAAGGTATCTGGCTTCAACCGGCTCCTCTTTACGCTCAAAATTTTTGATCCTGCACTAAAATACGACTCTTATTCTACCGTGGACACCGGGACCATTAATATATCACGTGCTATGGTATAAAGTACAGGTAATATTTTGTCGTATTTTTTCCACCATTCTAAAATGGTGAAGTGATTTGAAGATTCACCTTCTTCTTCATAAGAACTTAGATATAAAGACAACTCTTTAGTGGGTTGGGAAGAGTGTTTTTGTTTCTTCGTTTTTAGTATACGATTGGCGTGGTCGACTATGCCAAAGCTACTACTAGTACTCACTTGGGTTGGTCGGGTCGACACAACTCTGTCTTCATAAAGTATTACTAATCTTTCCAATATATACTACCTTTAGTTCTACTTTCAAGTCAATAACATCAAGATCCATGTTTTTTGCATAGTTATCTAACAAAGTCTCTACACCCTCTAATTTGATCGTAGGATCAAAAATGGAAGACAAACAATATAAAAGAGTTACATCACCCGAATATTTAGTGAATTTAGCTTCCATTCTATTTACAACATAGTCAAAATTTGAAACATTTCTATATTTATAAAATAAGTAAGACATGTTACAAAATTTTTGTAAAGCTAAACAAGAAGTAAGATAAAAAACACCGAAAATAGTACATGTAGCATTGTAAAAAGTGTTAGTCCCGGGGCTTGATCAAAGATGGAAAACAGATGCAATCGAGATCTGAGATGTCCCACAAAACTTTGCAGAGAGCAAACTCAAGATCTATGATGGTATAAAAATCAAATAGCCAAATTACAATCTGAAGGAGGGAAAAAAAGAAGAGAAGATCTCTCGTTCTTCCTTGCAAACATGTTGCAATTGGGACAGAACGAGTTACAATAAAACTAGAGAGAGATGAGAAGAAGAACAATGCTGGGGTGTCAAAATACCGTTGCTCAAAGCAAGATTCGCCCCACACGATCTGCTTCCAGGAACCAGCAAGTTGAATAACTTGTGGAACGCTCGATGTCACCTCTGTTCTGACTCCTCGGATGGACTTGCAATGGCGGCAGCAGCTCTCTCTCTCTTTCTCATTTTCTGACTTGTATTTTCGTAGTCGTAACAAAGGAGGCCAGAAGAGAGTATTTATAGAGAGAGGGTGGAAACCCTAACCGCCTCTTCAGTTATGGAAAGATTGAATCAAATCACAAAAAGATAGCAACGAATTAATTCTAATCCCACAAAGATAGGAACTGAATTAATTCAAATCCCACAAAGATAGTAACAAAATTAATTCAAATCCCACAAAGATAGGATCTGATTTTATCGCATTGATTCACCCTTTCCATAACCGATTTGAAATCTGCACAGTCAGCGTAGCCCTCCATGCGGCAGCAGCAGCAGCAGCCTGGCCGCATGGACCGCTTGGGCCGCATGGACCGCATGTGCCGCATGAGCTGCATGGACCGCATGAGCCGCATGAGTCGCATGGACCGCATGGACCGCATGGACCGCATGAGCCGCATGAGCCGCATGGACCGCATGAGCCGCATGAGCCGCATGGACCGCATGAGCCGCATGGCCGCATGAACCGCATGAACCGCATGAGCCGCATGAGGCCGCATATGAGCCGCATAAAGACCGCATGACTGCTGACGTGCTAAGTGCAAAGTGCGCCAACAAAACGCCACATTACGCCTCATGAGCCCATGAGCCCGAGTCCGAGTCCGAGTCCGAGTCCGAGTCGCTAAGCCCCTTTGGGGCTTAGCTCCAAGTGGAATTAATCCAAGAGAATGACAAAAGCATTAATGCTTAATCCTTGGAGCCTTATTCTTACCTCCTAGTAAAATCACCCACATGGTTCCCTCCTTAGGGTTACCACCACATGTGCATCTCTCAACAACACACCCAAGTATATATGTTGAGATAACTCATGGTGCTTTTCCAATGTGGGACTAAAATTTTATAAGGCATGTTGAGAGCAAGCTCTCTCCATGTAAATAAAGCACCAATAATCCCCCACATATCACAACATATATATATGTGTCCAGGGTTGAGCGTTCCCCACAGTAACTGTCCATTTTGCATTAGGATAGATGTCGCTGACGACTTGAATCTTCCCGCATGGGTTAAATAACAATGTGATACAAGAATGGACTACGCCTTGAATTCTGCACCACAATTGTAATTCTTCCCACTCACAAAGTGTAGTTACGTGTGCTTCTGGCTGCACATTAAAGGCCCTGTGCCAGCCTGGTTTCAGTGTATAATTTTGGGCGTCTACAAGTTTACCCTCAAGAGACGGCCTGATATCTCTTTTCATACACTATAGGTGAGTTCTTTACTAAAGAGATATGGCATGAAGCCTTGCGCTTCCTTGCGGTGCTACGCCGCTATGACATGGCCTAAAGCCGAGGCATTACCCCTACCTGGGAACCTCATCGTAGTGTCATACTACTGTAGCATGAGGTCACAAGCCTCTTTGTAGTGCCAAACTACCCAGCATGAAGCCTAAGGCTTCCTTGCGGTGTTACGCCGCAACGACATGGCTTGCAATGCCGAGGCTTTACCCCTACCTGGGTACCTCATCGTGGTGTCGTGCCACTGTAACATGGGGCCATCCTCCCCTTTGTAGTGCTGTCTACAACTCTTTAATTACGTCATACAGCATTAGGCTACCTGCCTATTTGCGGTGCTACGTCGCTATGACTTGGCTTGCAAAGCCGAGGCATTACCCCTACCTGGGAACCTCATGGTGGAGTCATCCCACTGTAGCATGGAGTTTCACTCCTTGTAGTGCTGCTCTACCGTGCTTCCTGTAAAGCACACCAGACATTCACTCTGCCTGAGAACTCATTAAGGCGTTTAAGCCAACCTTCCACAGGATTTGTTTTTCCGCAGAAAAATACATAGTAGACAACAGTGGTTATGGGTCCGTATCCCTTCCATGTTCCAGAGAACAAGTACCCACTGTTACCTGATAGTTTCCCAGTCAGTGATCCTCCTTTGAACCAAAAGTTAGATGCCTAGTAGATTTCTCTTTGAACTAATAGCATAAAACTTTATGGTAGGATTACAAAGACACACTATCAGAATGTCTTCAAGCCCATTTTACAAGCTGTGTCATCGACCAACTGGCGCTTGAGGCCCTTTGTGAACGGATCTGCCAGGTTCTCCTGACTCCGAACATCAACCACTGCAATTACACCTCTTTTGATGAGATCGTGTACTGCCCTGTGCTTCAACCGCACAGTCCTCTTCTTCCCGATGAAGAGGTCATTTGATGCCACCGCCGCAGTCGTCTGGTTGTCACAGTATATCGGTATCGCCGGTATCTGAGCCCCAACCACTGGAAGATCATACATGAGCTCCCGAAGCCATTCTGCTTCATCTGCTGCAGTTTCAAGTGCATAGAATTCAGATTCTATGGAGGAACGAGAGAGTATAGTCTGCTTCTTCGACTTCCACGATATAGCAGCTCCACCCAAGGAAAAGTCATATCCACCTGTGGATCTCTCGCTTTCCACCTCTGAACACCAGCTAGCTTCACTGAAGCCTTCCACTACTGTCGGATACCCGTTGTAGTGCAGTGCATATGTCTGAGTCTTCTTGAGATATCTCATTACTCGCTTCACAGCTTTCCAGTGCTCAACCCCTGGGTTGCTTGTGAACCGACTCAGCATTCCCACGGCGAAAGCTATGTCAGGCCTTGTGGCAGTAGTTGCGTACATCAAACTTCCGATAACGCTAGAATACTCCAGCTGCCTGACGCTTTCCCTCGAGTTTGGCTTCAGCTTCTGATCACACCTGTATGGCGTATCGATCCCTGGAAGATCCTTATACCCATAGCGTGTGAGCATCTTCTCAATATAGTGAGATTGTGACAGCGCTACTCCAGTGTCTGTCCGGATGATCTTTATGCCCAAGATGACATCTGCATCCCCCAAGTCCTTCATACTGAACTTGGTTGAGAGGAACTTCTTTGTCTCTGTGACACAGCCTATATCCGTACCTAGGATTAGCATGTCGTCCACGTACAGACAAACGATGACTCCTCGTCCATCAGCGAACTTTGTGTAAACACATTTGTCCGTCTCGCTGACTCTGTAGCCGTTTGACCTAATAACTTTGTCAAACTTCTCATGCCACATCTTGGGAGCTTGCTTCAAACCATATAATGATTTCACCAACTTGCAGACTTTGTCTTCAAGACCTTTGACGACAAATCCATCTGGCTGTTGCATGTAAATCTCTTCGGTCAGCTCTCCATTCAGAAATGCTGTCTTTACATCTATCTGATGTATCACCAACTTATGTATAGCTGCTAGAGCGATTAACATCCTGATGGTGGTCATCCGAGCTACTGGAGCGTACGCGTCAAAGTAGTCTATCCCCTGTTTCTGAGAAAATTCCTTGGCGACCAGCCTGGCCTTGAACTTGTCAATAGTTCCATCTGCCTTCATCTTCTTCTTGAAGATCCATTTACATCCAATAGGCTTTTCTCCTTCAGGTAGATCTACCAACACCCATGTGTTATTGGAGGTGATAGAGTCAAACTCGTCATTCACTGCTTCCTTCCAGAAGATAGCATCTCTGGTCTTCATCGCCTCATCATAGGTAAGCGGATCTGCTTCCACATGATAGGTGACAAAGTCATCTCCGAAATCTTTCGGTCTTCTCGCTCGCTTAGCTGACGGCTCGGCGAGTTCTGGTGCAAGAGTTGTTTCATCAACAACAGCTTCTTCTTGGACTACTGGCTCGTATGAGATTTCAGTCTCATTAGTACCTACATCATTTTCCGGAATGTCCGAAAGAACAATGTTTTTGTCTTTTGCGAACTTGTCTTCAAAGTATTCAGCATCGCGAGATTCGATAATATGATTTGATCCAATATCAAGAAATCTCCGAGCATCACTCTTCTCGGCATACCCCAAGAAGATAGCCTTCGTAGTCCTTGTCCCCAGCTTCTGAATCTTCAGATTTGGAAGCTTCACATACGCCAGACACCCCCACACTCGAATGACATTTAAGTTGGGTCCGACTTTGAACCAGAGTTCATGAGGAGTTACGTCCAAAGTTGCATATGGCACTCTATTCAGAATGAAAGTGGCCGTTAATGCAGCTTCTCTCCAGTAGCATTTTGGAAGACCTGCAGTAAGCAGCATGGAATTCATCATTTCTGTTAATGTCCGGTTCTTCCTCTCTGCTACTCCGTTGGATTGAGGAGAATATGGAGCAGTAGTCTCGCATATGATTCCATGTTCTTTGCAGAACGATACGAATTCATGAGACCTGTACTCTCCACCTCGATCACTTCTCAGCCTCTTGAGTTGTTGTCCAGTCTGCCGTTCAGCCTCGGCCCTGAACTCTCTGAACTTCTCGAAAGCTTCGTCTTTGGACTTGAGCAAGTAGACGAACGCGTATTTTGAGAAGTCGTCGATGAAGGTTATGAAATACTTCATCCCGGACTTCGTGGAGAAATGTTTGAAGTCACAGATATCGGAGTGCACCAACTCCAGAAGATCTGTGCTTCGATTGACCCGATGAAAGGGTTTTCTTGTGATCTTCGTCTGAGCACACACTTCACACTTCTCCACCTTACCCCCACATTTGGAGATAAGTCCTAGACTAGACATTTTGTTGATTCTTTTACTATGAACATGTCCTAGTCTCTTATGCCACAACTCAAGAGAATAATCAGAAAATGCAACTGCATTAATGTCATCAAACTGGTTGACAAGCTAAATTTTAAACATTCCTTCGGTTTGATAAGCCTTCCCGAAGTATGTTCCTTTCTTGGACATAACCATCTGACCAGCGTTGATGTCCACCCTCAAGCTTGCGTTGCAGAGCAGGCTCCCAGAGATTAGGTTCTTGGCAATCGCAGGAACATGCTTCACTCCTTGAAGCGTCAGAGTGTTCCCAGAAGTGAGTTTCAGCTCCACAGTCCCAATCCCCAGTACTTCAGCTTGGGCCTGGTTCGCCATGACAACTTTCTCAGATGTCGGCTGGTACGTGACGAACCATTTCTTGTCAGAACAGACATAGCAAGTCGCACCAGTGTCTATCCACCAGTCAGAGTCAACCCCCACAGTTGTGACCTGTCCGATCATAGCAACAATGTTAGAAACCAATGAAACCTTATTAGGCTCACCTTTCTCTGATTGTTTAGGCTTAGATCTGCATTCACTCTTGTAGTGGCCTTTCTTGCCACAATTGTAACAAGTCACGTGGGACTTAGTCTTCTGTTGCTTGAATGAAGGACCCTTCACTTTCAGATTAGTGAAGTCCTTCTTCTTGGGATGAGAAGCCGCCTGCTTCCTCTTGGAATCTCTCGTCTGCACAAGATTGACTTTAGCCAACTGTTTGGACAGAGTGTCCACCTTCTGTTGAGAACGCATCTCGTCCTCAACATGGATCTCTTGAAGTAGATCTCCCAAGCTAATGTCTAGCTTCTTTCTGTGCATCCTTGCATAGAAGGTACTCCATCCAGCAGGAAGTTTTGAGACGATCCCTCCGACGACAAACTTGTCGGGAAGGGGCATCTCTTCGTCTTCCAGTTTCTGACGCAGCTTCAGAAATTCCTTCACCTGTGGCAGCATGGACTTTTCGTCCTCAAAGAGCAATTTGTGATATTTTTCAACCACAAATATTTTGCTCCTGTTCTTATCTTCTTCATACAGATTTTCCACAGACTCCCATATGTCTCTGGCAAGTTCCTTCTTTGAGTAGGATTCTGCCAGAGAGTCCTCCATAGCATTCAGGATGAGAAGCCTGCAGATGCTATTTTTCCTTCTCCACTTGGCCTGGAGTTTGGTAGCCGCGTTGATGGCGGCAGTAGATCCAATGTCTGGAACAGAGGGTTCTTCCTCCAACAGAACATGATCAACGTCTTTCAGTTGAAGAGTTAGGTACACCTTTCTCTTCCAGACTTGATAGTGCTCTCCATCGAACTTTTCCAACTTGCAGAAGTCCGATTGGAGGAGCGAAGCATTAATGTTTTTCATCTATACGGATCTTGCTTTGAGATTGTTAGTCCCGGGGCTTGATCAAAGATGGAAAACAGATGCAATCGAGATCTGAGATATCCCATAAAACTTTGCAGAGAGCAAACTCAAGATCTACGATGGTATAAAAATCAAATAGCCAAATTACAATCTGAAGGAGGAAAAAAGAGAAGAGAAGATCTCTCGTTCTTCCTTGCAAACGTGTTGCAATTGGGACAGAACGAGTTACAATAAAATTAGAGAAAGATGAGAAGAAGAACAATGCTGGGGTGTCAAAACACCGTTGCTCAAAGCAAGATTCGCCCCACACGATCTGCTTCCAGGAACCAGCAAGTTGAATAACTTGTGGAACGCTCGATGTCACCTCTGTTCTGACTCCTCGGATGGACTTGCAATGGCGGCAGCAGCTCTCTCTCTCTTTCTCCTTTTCTGACTTGTATTTTCGTAGTCGTAACAAAGGAGGCCAGAAGAGAGTATTTATAGAGAGAGGGTGGAAACCCTAACCGCCTCTTCAGTTATGGAAAGATTGAATCAAATCACAAAAAGATAGCAACAAATTAATTCTAATCCCACAAAGATAGGAACTGAATTAATTCAAATCCCACAAAGATAGTAACGAAATTAATTCAAATCCCACAAAGATAGGATCTGAATTAATCGCATTGATTCACCCTTTCCATAACCGATTTGAAATCTGCACAGTCAGCGTAGCCCTCCATGCGGCAGCAGCAGCAGCAGCCTGGCCGCATGGACCGCTTGGGCCGTATGGACCGCATGTGCCGCATGAGCCGCATGGACCGCATGAGCCGCATGAGCCGCATGGACCGCATGGACCGCATGGACCGCATGGACCGCATGGACCGCATGAGCCGCATGAGCCGTATGGACCGCATGAGCCGCATGAGCCGCATGGACCGCATGAGCCGCATGGCCGCATGAACCGCATGAACCGTATGAGCCGCATGAGGCCGCATATGATCCGCATGCCGCATAAGACCGCATGGCCGCATATGAGCCGCATAAAGATCGCATGACTGCTGACGTGCTAAGTGCAAAGTGCGCCAACAAAATGCCACATTACGCCTCATGAGCCCATGAGCCCGAGTCCGAGTCCGAGTCCGAGTCCGAGTCGCTAAGCCCCTTTGGGGCTTAGCTCCAAGTGGAATTAATCCAAGAGAATGACAAAAGCATTAATGCTTAATCCTTGGAGCCTTATTCTTACCTCCTAGTAAAATCACCCACATGGTTCCCTCCTTAGGGTTACCATCCCATGTGCATCTTTCAACAACACACCCAAGTATATATGTTGAGATAACTCATGGTGCTTTTCCAATGTGGGACTAAAATTTTACAAGGCATGTTGAGAGCAAGCTCTCTCCATGTAAATAAAGCACCAACAAAAAGTTTATAAAAAATCACAAAAGCAACTATCAAATCATCTTCAGTTACTTGATATTCAAAATTCTGATCCATATTACAAAAATATGTAATAGCATCCTTAAAAAAAATTGCGGATTTCAACATTAAATATGTCGAATTCCATCTATGTGGTACATCCTTAACAAATATTCTAAAACGGATACTAAAATGTGCACATGTGGCTTTAAAAGTTTGTTGCCTACTTGGATGTTAGCCCAATGATTATATCATGTTTTTTGAATATGGCTAATCAATTGAGTTTAACATAACGACGTCACTAATATTCATGTAATCACTATCATGTTGCTACTTAAACTTAGCATTGTCCTAGATGTTCTATATCATATTGCTATGCTTGTATCATATTATTTTGTTCGTCTAACATGATCTTATAGACATGTAGTAAGCATGATCAAGCTTTGTCAAACCAGGACATATGTAATATATTAATATTGATGGACCAAAGACGACGTTATACAAGAAAATTTCTCAGAACCGCCTAACGACCTATCCGGGACCTCGTATCGGGGGTTCCGCTGCCCGGTCAGTGGACAGGGGTCGAGGGGGCAGCACCTCCCGTGAGGGTTCGGGGGCGGAGCCCCCGAAATGTATTCAGATTTTCAGATCTGTTTATCTTTGGACGACTGCCGTCAAGGAAAAAGGCGTCTTCATGTTTGCTCAAATATCTGAAGAAAGGCGTCATCAAAGGGCTCTTGGTTTTCCTATTTCATTAATGTATTTTTCATATTTATTGAGTCTAGGAATACGATGTAAACTGCATCGTACTGGCAAATAGGCTATCCAAGAAACGTTTTTAAAATACCCTTTCGTTTTGAAAACAAGCCCACTTACAAAAGTCCAAACTACTTTCTAACTGCTTGATCTTTTCAAAATGCCCAAAACCAATTTGAAAAAACCCTGCCAGAACTCCAACAGAATTCGGCCAGAGTTCGTCCAGAATTTAGCCAGAGTTCGGCCAGAGTTCGGTTAATGAACGTTGCTTCTTGAACTTGGTCTTCCTGCAGTTACGGATCCCAACGAGATTTTTTCATAGAGTTCTGCCCGAATTCTGTCAGAATTCTGTCAGAATTCTGCCTTCAGAAAAACTATAAATAGAGAAGGATTTCGATCATTTCAATACACAAATTCATTTTCATATCACTTCTCTACAAGCCTACTACTTCTTCCAAAGTGTTCTGAGCTATTCATTTTCAAATCCCAAGCCAGTTACAATCCTCTAATCAATTTGCCAGTACGGTACGGTCTAGAAGTTTCAGAGTGATTGTAATCAGAGGCTTGATTGAAGAAAGACACTTCACAATTGAAGTTGGTCGAGTACTTCGGATCAAAGCTCGCGTTGTAGAAGTTGCAAGAACTTCGGATAAAAACTTGTGGTGATTTTCTATAGTGGATTCAACTGGAAGCTAGAGTTCTTCCGACTGGATTAGTCCTCACAAGAGAAAAACCAGTATACATCATTGTGTTTGCGTTTGCTCTCTACTCTCTACTTTTCATTTACATATCTGTGATATATATATTATGTGATCTTGCTGCTAATATTTTTAAATAGCTAATTTTTGCTGCCTACTCTATTCACCCCCCTCTAGAGCATTGCGCTTTACAACTTGTTCCTACAATCGGTCCTACATTGAAGACGTGTTCAAGTTGTGTAAACAATTTTTAAGAGTCTCTAAATGTGTACTAAAAAAATTCGAGACATTCTTTTACAATTAAGTTAATAATGTGGCAACCATACCTAACATGTAATAATCTACCTTCAAAAATAGGTTGAATAAAGACAATGAAGATATAGCAGAAGTATTATTACTAGCATTATCAAAAGATACATATAATATTTTATGGTGAATATCAAATTGATGCACGTGTTTTGAAATAGAACCTACAATTGCACATCCCGTGTGTGAAATTTATAAAGTTTTTAAACGGAGGATGCGCTTTTGCAACATCCATTGTAAATCTATGTAATGTGCTGTGATACAAATATAAGCATAACTTCGTTTACTTGTCCAAATATCATAAGTAATAGATATTTTACTAACATGCGACAATGTTTCTTTTAAAACAATTCTAATTTTTTTAAAAAGTCGCTTAGGCTCTTTTCTAGCAGTGCCTCTAGTAACTTTACTAAAACAGGAATTTAAAGAAATTGTGGCATAATCATATAAAGATTCACTTTCACCCGAAGTGAATGGAAGTTCATCAGCAATAATATATTTAGTAAATTCAGTTTTATGACGGACAACTGAATAGAAAAACGAACTCATTGAAGCACCGGCGGTACCTCCGAAACTTATATGAGTTTGGACCGTCGGAATTGAGCTTGGACCGTAGCAGGTATCGTAGTGTCTTGACATTGTGCTCGTGCCACCTCCCCTCTTATATTTGTGTATATGGGAGCATTTTCTTACATTGTGCCGCGTACGAAACTGGTTCACATTTCTGATCTAAAACAAGTGAGCCGTTAGGTTTTGTTTCATTAATAATAACAAAGAATTTCCAAATCTTCGATTTTTGCTTCCTTTTTACAACATTTTGGGTAGCGCTAGCAACTTCAGGAGGTGAACCAATTAAATCATCAAGAATATAATTGTCACTCCCCGTTCCCAGAATACGTATTTTAAATACATGCACTGTTTAAAAGTATTTATTTTAATATTTACCATGTACTACTCTGTATTTAATTTCCTTCAATTTTATGTTAATTAATTTCCTGCAATTTTATTTCTGCGCTTATACTCTGCTTTAGCCTTGCTTTAGGATCGGCTTAGATTGGTTTATTTGTGGGTTCATCATGAACCGGATTAGACCCCCACCTACCACCATCCCTTGCATTTAAAGCCCATCCCCCTTTCTCTCTCTTCATTACTTCACCATTAATCTTCTTCTTCCTCATAACTCCTCTTCCACCGACCTAAGAGAGCTAGGCAAGTGCCAACTTGCTTCTTGATGGATTCCCATTATTATTGTTCCATCATCTTTCTTATTTGATTCCAAGACTCTTTAGTACTTAGCATTTTTAATTTCTATGGCTTATTTGTTGTAGATCTAAGATTGATGCATTTTCGGATTTCTTAGGTTTTGATCTAGTAAACTTTGTTATCTTTAAGTTTTGATGGTTCCATGTCGTAGAGAATTTCGTTCTACCCTATTTTGACCTATGGAAGTCCAAATTTGGACTTACGGTGAAGGTTTTATGGAGCTTGGAAGCCAAGGGTTCCATGACCATCCTTCTCAGGTTTTCTGAGAAGATGGGTTCCTTTCTCAGCCGCATGAAATCTTTATTCCTCAACCGCATGAGATATTTATTATGGATATTTATTTCCCAATCTCATTTCTCAGCCGCATGAGATATTTATTTCCCAATCTCATTTCACAGCCGCATGGAATCTTTATTCCTCAACCGCATGAGATATTTATTATGGATTATTTATTTTCCAATCTCATTTCTCAGCCGCATGAGATATTTATTTTTTAATCTCATTTCACAGCCGCATGGAATTTTTATTCCTCAACCGCATGAGATATTTATTATGGATTATTTATTTTCCAATCTCATTTCACAGCCGCATGGATTATTTATTTCCCAATCTCATTTCACAGCCGCATTGATTATTTATTTTCCAATCTCATTTCTCAGCCGCATGAATTATTTATTTCCCAATCTCATTTCTCAGCCGCATGAGATATTTATTTTCCAATCTCATTTCACAGCCGCATGGAATCTTTATTTCTCAACCGCATGAGATATTTATTATGGATTATTTATTTTCCAATCTCATTTCTCAGCCGCATGAGATATTTATTTCCCAATCTCATTTCACAGCCGCATGGAATCTTTATTCCTCAACCGCATGAGATATTTATTATGGATTATTTATTTTCTAATCTCATTTCACAGCCGCATGGATTATTTATTTCCCAATCTCATTTCACAGCCGCATGGATTATTTATTTTCCAATCTCATTTCTCAGCTGCATGGATTATTTATTTTCCAATCTCATTTCTCAGCCGCATGAGATATTTATTTCCCAATCTCATTTCACAGCCGCATGGAATCTTTATTCCTCAACCGCATGAGATATTTATTATGGATTATTTATTTCCCAATCTCATTTCTCAGCCGCATGGATTATTTATTTCTCAATCTCATTTCACAGCCGCATGGATTATTTATTTTCCAATCTCATTTCTCAGCCGCATGGATTATTTATTTCCCAATCTCATTTCTCAGCCGCATGGATTATTTATTTCCCAATCTCATTTTACAGCCGCATGGAATCTTTATTCCTCAACCGCATGAGATATTTATTATGGATTATTTATTTTCTAATCTCATTTCACAGCCGCATGGATTATTTATTTCCCAATCTCATTTCTCAGTCGCATGGATTATTTATTTTCCAATCTCATTTCTCAGCCGCATGGATTATTTATTTCCCAATCTCATTTCTCAGCCGCATGGATTATTCATTTCCCGACCGCATGAGACTTTTATTTTCTAACCTCATGAGATAGATATTTATTTCCCGAATTTGGCATTAATTAACATTGATTGTTATCTTGGTTTATAATTGATCATGCGTTCCTAGATGGAACTAAGAGACTGGCTAGTCGTCTTATTGAATTAAATGGAATGAGACACGTTCATATGAACTATGAACTATTGTAATCGACTGGCTGATCTCGAATATTGGCATATGGATACATGCAGGCTTTAATTAATTTATTTATTTATTTTATCAAAGCAGCATGTGTACTTTATGGTCAAGGCATGATTATTCCGTGGTTAGTTTTAATTGATGCATTACGTTATGTAAGACCTACAACCTAACCGCACGGGTATCGTTGTAGAGTTGGCATATCGTACTTTGTACGGAAGTACTCATTCTGAATGACCATGATCCACGGCATAGAATTTCATGCAACATAGAGACTATTAAGTTAAATAAAATAATGATTGCATGGAGAGAATGGATTTCCGAGTTCTTACATGGCAGCCCTCTTGGGACTATTAAGTGCCCGACAGGCCGGCTGGTTCCCACAGATACTGCAGTTCTGCCACACGGACAGGAAACGGTATCTGTTTATATTATTAAATTGTACATGGTATATTAACGACGGGCGTCCCGCTGGGACTCGTCTAATACATGATTGGCGCAATTGATTGATTGGATAGACTAGACTTGCTCGCACATAGTAAGAACTGAGGAATCCTTTATTGCATAATTCCAGGATAACTTGGGACTCACAGTAGTAAGCCGTAGGAGTTGGATGGCCGTTTAAATTGATTTGTTTGTGTACTGTATTTACTCTGTTACCTAACTGAGATGATCAGAATGTCAGGACATGACGGGCCAACTTCTGTCCTTGTTTGGTTGGGAGGTTGGTTCGAAGTGTCGTGATGTTATGTGAATCTCAGTAGCAAGCAGAGATCTATTATTATAATCCCTTATTTACTGGTTTCATCCTTCATATCGTGCTTCCTTGCGGTACTTGCTATTAGAGGTCTAACCTCTCTGGTTTTGCATGGCCAAATTTAGAGCCGGTTCCCGAGGATCCAGCTTACTTCCACCTCCAAGATGGTCAATACTAGAGGAATGATCGCAGGAGGACTCGAGTGGATTCTTTACTTCACCGCTCGTTTTGTTATTTACCTTATACTTTGCCGTTTGGTACCGACATGTTAGTCGGATCGTCTTGTATTTACTTTTACATAATTGTAACTAAAGTCAGACTGCAGCTGATAACAATTGTGTATACCTTACTACATCATCTGGCTATGTTTTGTAAAGCCAGATGTCAAGAACATTTTGACAAAGCGTTTGGGACGCCTTACTGCTTTATCTTACATGTTCTCTATTTCTGTTCCTTGTTTGAATGATTGAGACAATAGATGTGAAGTGACCATAGTAGGACTTTTATGTAGTATGCACTCCCTCGTCTGGTTAGACAGCATTGATCGTATTATACGGTATTCATCTACCCGTAATACGTAGCTGGCTGAGTCATCCCCTCGCTCTCCAGTATTCTGGTTCTGGGGCGTGACAAGGTTTTAGTGGTGGCCCATGCAGGTCTGATTTCAGACTTGGGTGTTTTAATTTATAGGATGTCTCAATCACACATGTTTTCCCTTGATCTCATGATTCGTTACTCTCGACTCTAGCTTGACATTCCGGTATCCTTTGACTTCATTGATCTTTCATGTCCGATCGTTTGATTATTTTCTTGTCCCTTTTCTTAGGGGCACCTCGTCCGCATCTGTCAGGATTGGGCAACAACAACAAGGGCAGCATGGACAACCTGACCAGGTTGGTCAGCAACAAGGGCCAGAACCACTTCATGAGACTATTCAAGACGAAGTAATAGTGGAACCAACAACTGGACCGCAGTATTCGGAGGTTCCTACACCACCCATCGTTCCGCCTACCCCCGTGGAAGTGGACACACCAGCCCTTCTGGAGATCATGAGAGGGATGATGGCCACTCAACAACACCAGATGTTAGCCCAGCAGCGCATGCACGCTCAGTTGCAAGAGCAGAATGTACTACTCAACCAAGGGTTGCAGACGGCATTGGAAAGAGGGGCAAGGACAGATTCAGGAGCGTCAGCCCGGTTTTGTAAATACAACCCCCGCCGTTTCGAAGGCACGGAGGATGCCATCTCAGCAGATGCATGGCTTAAGGACATTGAGGCTATCTTGACAGCAGCTAAGGTGCCGACAGAAGAGCGTGTGGATCTAGTGAAGTTGTTACTTCAGGATCTCGCACGTGATTGGTGGGAATCAGAGGAAGTAGGCATCAGACGTCCTGTGGCTTGGGACGATTTTACCACAAGATTCAAGACAAAGTACTATGGAGTTGTGGCACAGTTTGAGCTACAACAGAAGTTTATCAACCTCAGACAGGCTCGCAAGACTGTAGATGCTTATGCAGCGAAGTTCTGCAGATTGAGTAGGTTTGCCCCAGAGATGGTCGCGACAGAGCGCCAGAGGGCCATGAGGTTCCAGCAAGGGTTTCATCTTGAGCTCTTGCAATTGATAGAGGGGCACAATTACCAGACTTTTGATGAAGTATTGACGGCGACCCGAAGGCACGAGATCACCATTCAGAGGCTTGCGGCGAGGACTGGAGGTCAGAAGAGATCCCACAGTCAGATTGAAGGAGGAGGGGGAGCAGCGCCCCGAACAACAGCACCATCCCCTGGCATTCGTATCCACGATGTGGCGATGCGAGGGCCAGCACCACCACCAAGACAACAACAACAGCAACAGAGGAAGAACCAGCAACCCCCGATGGGCTGTACTTATTGTGGAAAGGTAGGACACACTAGAGATGTGTGTCGGACATTGAACGGACAGTGTTTGATATGTGGAAATCCAGACCATCGGGTTACCACATGTCCCATGAACTCGAGGTCAGGAGGACCCGTACAGCAATTTCCTGCTCTGCCAGCACCAGGGGCAGGACAGTATCGAGGACCAGCGATGGCAGTGAGGCCGTTGGCACAGCGCCCGTTAATGCCGCAGGCTCAGATGTTTCGGCAGCAGGGACCGCCGATACAGCAACACCAGCATAGACCACCCCAGCATCATCAAGGAAGGGGCCAGCAGCAGCACCATGCTAGGCCGCAGCATGGAAACCAACAAAGAGGTCGAGGGCAGGCATTCACTCTGTCCTTGGAAGAGGCATTGGCATCAGGAGATGTTGTGGCAGGTAACATTCTCGTCGCCTCATATCCCGCAGTAGCATTGTTTGATTCGGGAGCATCACATTCATTTATACTACACAATTTGCGACACGGCTAGGAATAGAATTTGAGGCATTGCCAGGGAGGTTGAATATACTCACTGGTAATGGGCTCGTAGGAGTTAGTAGAGTTATTCTAGCGTGTAGTGTTGTAGTTTGCGGGCATTCCTTACCCGCCCAGTTGATAGAATTTTTTGTTGGAAATTTCGACGTTATCTTAGGCATGGACTGGCTGAAAGACAGTCATGCGACAATAGATTGTCGTAGAGGGAGTGTATCTTTTGATATTCCAGGCATGAAGCGGTTCACCTTAGTCAGATCAGTGGCAACTCAACAAGAGCAGGGAGTAGTGACGGCAATGGAAGAAGTTCAAGTTCCGAAGGTAGTTGAAGAATTTCTAGACGTATTTCCTGAAGAACTTTCAGGTCTCCCACCGGTTAGAGATATTGAGTTCAGTATAGAATTGGCACCTGGAACTAAATCGATATCAGATCGAGTTTATAGAATAGCAGATTTCGAGCAGGCCAAGGTATATCAGCACATAGAGGAACTGAAGGAGAAGAAGTTCATCCAAGCTAGCGTGTCACCATGGACAGCACCAGTGGTACTTGTGGGAAAGAAGGATGGGTCATCCAGATTGTGCATCGATTACAGGAAGCTAAATGCGGCAACAGTAAAGAACAAGTACCCACTACCCCGGATCGACGACTTATTTGATCAGTTGAGCCAAGCTAGAGTTTTCTCCAAGATAGATCTTCGGTCAGGGTATCATCAAGTGAGGGTTCGGAAGGAGGACATCCCCAAGACAGCATTCAGGTCGAAGTATGGGCATTATGAATTCTTGGTAATACCGTTTGGTTTGACCAATGCTCCAGCAATATTCATGGATTTGATGAACCGCATCTTTATGCCATATTTAGACCAATTTGTCGTTGTGTTCCTCGACGACATTCTAGTATACTCAGCTAGTGAAGAAGAGCATGAAGGTCACCTCAGGAAAGTGTTGCAGGTTCTGAGAGAGAACCAGTTGTACGCCAAGCTCAGCAAGTACGAGTTCTGGACGGATCGCATTTCATTTTTGGGTCACATCATATCAGGAGCTGGAGTAGCAGTAGATCCCAAGAAGGTAGAAGCCGTAGAGAGTTGGCCAGTACCCAAGACCGTAGCAGATGTGCGGAGTTTCTTGGGATTGGCAGGATATTACAGAAGGTTTGTATCAGACTTTGCAAGGCTTTCAGCACCTATGACCCGCTTGACACGGAAGGATGTACCATTCGTCTGGTCGACAGAATGCCAGGCATCATTTGAGAATTTGAAGCAGAAGTTGATATCAGCGTCTATTCTTACATTGCCAGTGGGACCCGGAGGTTTTACTGTATATTGTGATGCGTCAGGTAAAGGACTTGGATGTGTCCTTATGCAGCATGGAAAGGTGATAGCATATGCTTCTAGGCAACTTCGGGACCACGAGAAGAATTACCCGACTCATGACTTGGAGTTGGCAGCAGTAGTATTTGCTTTGAAGCTATGGAGACATTACTTATATGGTGATCGAGTGGACATGTACACAGACCACAAAAGTCTGAAGTACATTTTTACTCAGAAGGAACTGAACATGAGGCAGAGAAGATGGTTGGAGTTGATCAAGGATTACGACGTGGAGCTTCAGTATCATCCAGGCAAGGCTAATGTGGTAGCAGATGCTCTCAGCAGGAGAGGCGGTGCATTTATGTTAACAACACAGAGGCATATCTTAGAAGACCTTCAGGAGATGGGCATCGAGGTTATACTTCCTAGTGATGTAGGAGTTCTGGCGAGTTTACAAGTTCAATCCAACTTGGTAGACAGGATCAAGGCAGCTCAGGCACAAGATCCAAGGATTCAGAAGCTTAGGACAGAATGTGAGTCAGGACTCAGAAAGGAGATGCAAATCCATGAAGATGGTACACTTAGGTTTGGGTCACGCCTATGTATTCCTAGTGGAGATATCAGACAAGAGGTTATGGCAGAAGCTCACAGTTCTCAGTATTCTATACACCCTGGAGGGACCAAGATGTACCAAGATATCAAGCAGCACTTCTGGTAGAACGGGATGAAGAGGGAGATAGCTAGATTTGTTTCTCGTTGCTTGGTATGTCAGCAAGTGAAGGCAGAACAACAGAGGCCAGCCGGATTATTGCAACCGCTTTCTATTCCAGAATGGAAATGGGAACATATTACAATGGACTTTGTGACCGGTTTACCGAGATCACCAAGTGGTAAAAATGCTATTTGGGTGATAGTAGATCGGCTTACAAAGGTGGCGCACTTTCTTCCTTTCAGAGTAGGACAATCTACAGAAAAGTTGGCAGAGTTGTATATGCAGCAGATAGTCAGGCAGCATGGAGTCCCTGTCAGTATTGTGTCAGATAGAGATACTCGCTTTACATCACATTTCTGGAAGAGCTTATATCATAGTCTGGGTACCAAATTAAGATTTAGCACGGCTTACCATCCACAGACGGACGGGCAATCAGAAAGAACAATCTAGACTTTAGAAGATATGTTGCGGGCTTGCACTTTGGATTTTGGAGGGTCTTGGAAGAGCTACCTGCACTTAGTCGAGTTCTCGTACAACAACAGTTATCAAGCCAGTATCCAGATGGCGCCATTTGAAGCACTATATGGTAAGAAGTGTAGATCGCCACTAGCATGGGATGATATCGGGGAGAGAAAGATGTTAGGTCCGAAAATGATTGTCCAAACAGTTGAAGTGGTTAAGGGAATTAGAGAGCGACTTCGAGTTGCGCAAGATCGGTATCGTCATTGGGCGGACCAGCATCGTAGGCCGCTAGAGTTTTCTGTTGGGGACCACGTGTTCTTGCGGATCTCACCTACCCGTGGGGTCATTAGATTTGGCGTTCGCGGGAAGTTGAGTCCGCGATACGTGGGCCCGTTTGTTATCCTTGATCGGATAGGCGATGTCGCTTATCGTTTATCCCTTCCACCTTCGTTACGAGAGGTGCATGACGTATTTCATGTATCTCAGTTACGAAGGTATGTATCGGACCCAAGCCATATCTTCGATCATTCTGAGCTGGTTGTTGGAACCAACCTGTCTTACGAGGAGCAGCCTGTGTCTATTTTGGATCGAAGAGAGAAGATACTCAAGAACCGAACAATTAGCCTTGTCCGGGTTGCTTGGGGTCATCACTCTTTAGGAGAGTCAACGTGGGAACGTGAGGATGATATCTGATCACGGTATCCACACCTGTTTGACTCACAAGGTATATCTTTTTCTGTGTACCTTGATTGTCTTGATTCCTCATACTTATCACCTTATGGGTAGAATTACTTGATATCGTAGATTGTTAAATATAGAATGATTGCTTGATTGAATTGCCTGTACTTAGATTAGTTTAGCCCCGATGTTTCTATCCTGCTTGGATTTGAAATTCCGAGGAGGAATTTTTCTAAGGAGGGTAGAGATGTCACTCCCCGTTCCCAGAATACGTATTTTAAATACATGCACTGTTTAAAAGTATTTATTTTAATATTTACCATGTACTACTCTGTATTTAATTTCCTTCAATTTTATGTTAATTAATTTCCTGCAATTTTATTTCTGCGTTTATACTCTGCTTTAGCCTTGCTTTAGGATCGGCTTAGATTGGTTTATTTGTGGGTTCATCATGAACTGGATTAGACCCCCACCTACCACCATCCCTTCCATTTAAAGTCCATCCCCCTTTCTCTCTCTTCATTACTTCACCATTAATCTTCTTCTTTCTCATAACTCCTCTTCCACCGACCTAAGAGAACTAGGCAAGTGCCAACTTGCTTCTTGATGGATTCCCATTATTATTGTTCCATCATCTTCCTTATTTGATTCCAAGTCTCTTTAGTACTTAGCATTTTCAATTTCTATGGCTTATTTGTTGTAGATCTAAGATTGATGCATTTTTGGATTTCTTAGGTTTTGATCTAGTAAACTTTGTTATCTTCAAGTTTTGATGGTTCCATGTCGTAGAGAATTTCGTTCTACCCTATTTTGACCTATGGAAGTCCAAATTTGGACTTACGGTGAAGGTTTTATGGAGCTTGGAAACCAAGGGTTCCATGACCATCCTTCTCAGGTTTTCTGAGAAGATGGGTTCCTTTCTCAGCCGCATGAAATCTTTATTCCTCAACCGCATGAGATATTTATTATGTATATTTATTTTCCAATTTCATTTCTCAGCCGCATGAGATATTTATTTCCCAATCTCATTTCACAGCCGAATGGAATCTTTATTCCTCAACCGCATGAGATATTTATTATGGATTATTTATTTTCCAATCTCATTTCTCAACCGTATGAGATATTTATTATGGATTATTTATTTTCCAATCTCCTTTCTCAGCCGCATGGATATTTATTTTCCAATCTTATTTCTCAGCCGCATGAGATATTTATTTCCCAATCTCATTTCTCAGCCGCATGAGATATTTATTTTCCAATCTCATTTCTCAGCCGCATGGAATCTTTATTCCTCAACCGCATGAGATATTTATTATGGATTATTTATTTCCCAATCTCATTTCTCAGTCGCATGAGATATTTATTTCCCAATCTCATTTCACAGCCGCATGGAATCTTTATTCCTCAACCGCATGAGATATTTATTATGGATTATTTATTTTCCAATCTCATTTCACAGCCGCATGGATTATTTATTTCCCAATCTCATTTCACAGCCGCATGGATTATTTATTTTTCAATCTCATTTCTCAGCCGCATGGATTATTTATTTCCCAATCTCATTTCTCAGCCGCATGAGATATTTATTTTCCAATCTCATTTCACAGCCGCATGGAATCTTTATTCCTCAACCGCATGAGATATTTATTATGGATTATTTATTTTTCAATCTCATTTCACAGCCGCATGGATTATTTATTTTCCAATCTCATTTCACAGCCGCATGGATTATTTATTTTCCAATCTCATTTCTCAGCCGCATGAGATATTTATTTTCCAATTTTATTTCACAGCCGTATGAATCTTTATTCCTCAACCGCATGAGATATTTATTATGGATTATTTATTTCTCAATCTCATTTTTCAGCCACATGGATTATTTATTTCCCAATCTCATTTCACAGCCGCATGGATTATTTATTTTTCAATCTCATTTCTCAGCCGCATGGATTATTTATTTTCCAATCTCATTTCTCAGCCGCATGGATTATTTATTTTCCAATCTCATTTCACAGCCGCATGGAATCTTTATTCCTCAACCGCATGAGATATTTATTATGGATTATTTATTTTCCAATCTCATTTCACAGCCGCATGGATTATTTATTTCCCAATCTCATTTCTCAGCCGCATGGATTATTTATTTCCCAATCTCATTTCTCAGCCGCATGGATTATTTATTTCCCAGTCTCATTTCTCAGCCGCATGGATTATTTATTTCCCGACCGCATGAGACTTTTATTTTCCAACCTCATGAGATAGATTTTTATTTGGCTTAATTGCACTTTGCTACCCTCAACTATTCCGCCTTTTCAACTTGATACCATAAACTTTTTTTCGTAACAAATTGGTACCTCAACTATTATTTTTTTTCAACTTGATACCTAATTTTTCAAAAATTCCGAAAATGCCCTTCCCTCTTCCTTCCTTCCACCCCCTTCCCCACTCCGGCCACCCCCCCTGCTAGCTCTGGCCGCCCCACCCCCCCTGCTAGCTTCGCCCCCCCCCCCCCGCCCCCCCTGCTACCTTCGGCCACCCCCTGCCCCGCCTCCCGTCCCGTCCTCCCTCCCCAGCCCCCCTCCTCCCGTGCTGCCGCGGCCTAGGAGAGAGGCGGGGGCGGGCGGGCGGCCGGAGTGAGCAGGGGGGGTGGGGGGCGGGGGGGGCGGAGCTAGTAGGGGGGCGGCCGGAGTGAGCAGGGGGGGGCGGCCGGATTGTGCAGGAGGGGAGGGTTAGGGGTAGGGGTAGGGGCATTTTAGTCCAAAATAACATCTGGGTACCAAATTGTTACAAAAAATAGTTTAGGGTACAAAGTTGAAAAATGGTAATAGTTGAGGGTAGCAAAGTGCAATTAAGCCTTTTTATTTCCCGAATTTGGCATTAATTAACATTGATTGTTATCTTGCTTTATAATTGATCATGTGTTCCTAGATGGAACTAAGAGACTGGCTAGTCGTCTTATTGAATTAAATGGAATGAGACACGTTCCTATGAACTATGAACTATTGTAATCGACTGGCTGATCTCGAATATTGGCATATGGATACATGCAGGCTTTAATTAATTTATTTATTTATTTTACCAAAGCAGCATGTGTACTTTATGGTCAAGGCATGATTATTCCGTGGTTAGTTTTAATTGATGCATTACGTTATGTAAGACCTACAACCTAACCGCACGGGTATCGTTGTAGAGTTGGCATATCGTACTTTGTACGGAAGTACTCATTCTGAATGACCATGATTCACGGCATGGAATTTCATGCAACATAGAGGCTATTAAGTTAAATAAAATAATGATTGCATGGAGAGAATGAATTTCCGAGTTCTTACATGGCAGCCCTCTTGGGACTATTAAGTGCCCGACAGGCCGGCTGGTTCCCACATATACTGCAGTTCTGTCACACGGGCAGGGAGCGGTATCTGCTTATATTATTAAATTGTACATGGTATATTAACGACGGGCGTCCCGCTGGGCCTCGTCTAATACATGATTGGCGCAATTGATTGATTGGATAGACTAGCCTTGCTCGCACATAGTAAGAACTGAGAAATCCTTTATTGCATAATTTCAGGATAACTTGGGACTCACAGTAGTAAGCCGTAGGAGTTGGATGGCCGTTTAAATTGATTTGTTTGTGTACTGTATTTACTCTGTTACCTAACTGAGATGATCAGAATGTCAGGACATGACGGGCCAACTTCTGTCCTTGTTTGGTTGGGAGGTTGGTTCGAAGTGTCGTAATGTTATGTGAATCTCAGTAGCAAGCAGAGATCTATTATTATAATCCTTTATTTACTGGTTTCATCCTTCATATCGTGCTTCCTTGCGGTACTTGCTATTAGAGGTCTAACCTCTCTGGTTTTGCATGGCCAGATTTAGAGCCGGTTCCCGAGGATCCAGCTTACTTCCACCTCCAAGATGGTCAATACTAGAGGAATGATCGCAGGAGGACTCGAGTGGGTTCTTTACTTCACCGCTCGTTTTGTTATTTACTTTATACTTTACCGTTTGGCACCGACATGTTAGTCGGATCGTCTTGTATTTACTTTTACATAATTGTAACTAAAGTCAGACTGCAGCTGATAACAATTGTGTATACCTTACTACATCATCTGGCTATATTTTATAAAGCCAGATGTCAAGAACATTTTGACAAAGCGTTTGGGACGCCTTACTGCTTTATCTTACATGTTCTCTATTTCTGTTCCTTGTTTGAATGATTGAGACAATAGATGTGAAGTGACCATAGTAGGACTTTTATGTAGTATGCACCCCCTCGTCTGGTTAGACAGCATTGATCGTATTATACGGTATTCATCTACCCGTAATACGTAGCTGGCTGAGTCATCCCCCCCGCTCTCCAGTATTCTGGTTCTGGGACGTGACAATAATTTTGCTCAAAAAAATATATTATAATATTCAAAAGTATGTCCAACAGCGTCAGTAGGTTGATTTGAACTTTGTCCGGCCATTTTAAAAATACAAATAAAAAAAGAGAAATAATTAGAAAAGGGAGGATACCGAAAATTAAATAAATTAAAATTTGGTTTTTTCCTCAAAAAAAGAGAGATGGAGGAAAGAAAACTATTTTGTAAATGTAAACTAAAAAAAACAATTAGAAAGAGGAATGGAAGAAAGAAAAACTAGATCGGGGTTGGGAGCTTGATCGGGAAGTCGTAGATCGTCGGAATTGTTTGAACAACTTTCTTGAAACCTTTTTGTGAGCTTGATTTTTTTTATTTTTATGGAATGAATTGTTTGTATTTGAAAAATGTGATTCATGACATATTTATAGGATTTTTTTTGAAACAAAATGACCTTCCATACCCTCGAAATAGAGTTGTTGTGAAGAATTTTTGGTCATTTTGAAAAAAATAACCAAAATACCCTTTAAAACGGTCAAATAGTGAGAGAATTTTGGTAAATGGTGGGCCAAAGATTCAAAAAAAAAAATCGGTTCACCCGGACCGATCCAGACCGGGCTCGGGCGGGCCTGATGTCACGCCCCGCTCCCGTATATGCGATCGTCCTCAATAAAGCGTGATGCCGCACGGGCCTAGGTTGCGCCCGTGCAAGGCTGAGTCCAGACGATACGGCCGATTTGATGCTAGGCCACAGAGTCGCACAGAGTGTCCCCATTTGCAGCGAAAAGTAAACGAACACACAAGTTGAATACGAAATCAAACTATTTATTGATATTCAAGAAGTTACAAGCGGCGCTAGGCCGATATTACAAGTCGCTCAAGCTCTCTCTCTCTGAAACATAAAAGGCGTGCCAAGTGGCTTACAAGATGGTATGATTCATGGCGATGTTCCGATACATTATGTCCCGTATATGGTGCTCCAGCTCCTTGCAACGCTCCAAGGCCCAGAGATAGCTCCGCGCCTTAGCACGTTCGATGGAATCTCCGCACCCACCGGCGTCTCCTGCATCCTGCATCCTGCATGCAGACTGTGGGGTTATCAGTACATTGTTATGTACTGGTGGGGAGGCTAGCTCGCCCACAATGCTATCATTACCGAACACGTTCCATTTACTTTTGTGCATCTCTATCATTCATTGTCTTTCTAATCTTGCCTTGGGATCAATTTCATGGCATATTGCATAACTTATCTCGTGTTGCAGAATTCAGGTGTCGCATAGACAATATATGCACGACTTACCCATACTTACCGTCCGGCCTTCCCTGTCCAAGTAAACCAAGTTAGACAACAATTCATGTAATAACATAATATGGTACTTGGAAAACATTCAATATCGAGTGCGTGTCCCTGCCTCGGGTCCTAGCGCATCGTAGGCGTATTCTTTAACTCATTGTACAAGTATTCTTGATCATGTGGTGTGTTACATTCAAGCCTGTTCAGGAGGTACTTGGTTCATTTAACTTAGACTACTTTGATTTCAATGCAAAGACTTGCACATGGATTGCCACCAGCAAAGCCCTCTTATTCTATATGCACCGGTCGCTGGCATGACAAGCCATTTGGACATTTCTCCTTGGTATTTCTCAACTTAGCATAGGATGATGGCTGGTACACCCCGTTAAGTCTCTTGAAATACCCTGCACTTACGTCTCCCGGTGCCCAAGCCCGCACCCAGGCAGCCCGTAAGCCCCGACTTTTTGATTCCGCCTAGGCGGCCACGGTATACACCACCACACAACACCCGTGCCGCATAATCATTGCACGGACACAGCATTCGCCACCCCTCGCTCGTGCCGTTTGTCCACGACCATTTCGTATTATCTTGTCTTTTTACTTAACGGCTATCTCCGCCGTAGGCTAACCCTTAGCCATAATGCGTTATCGACCAGGTTGGCGTCCGTGCAGCGCGGATAGCGAGCCCCGATGCACGTGCCCGTCACACCTGTCGCTAACATTCTTTCTTTTCTTATCTTTTCTTCGTTCTTTCTTTTCTTTCTTTCTTTCACTTCTTCATTCGTTTATCGATTCATTCACGTATTCATTCATTCATTCATTGATTCGTTGATTTATTCATTCAAGCATTACGCAACTCCTCGTACGGGAGTCGCCTTGGCGACCCATCGGTCCCATAGCCTTTCAGTATCGCTATACTCTACTCGGAACGACTATATTGATAGCCTTCCCGTTCATTGTTGTAAACCATTCATTGTTTCATTGTTGGACGCATAAGGAGCATAAACGTAGGCTTGTGCCGTAGCACGAGCATGGAGCGCGGGCGAGAGTTCTCGTACTTTTCCATGTTTCTTTCCATATTCTATACAAGCATACAAGTTGGGATTATTCCCTTGTAGGTGCGTTGAGTCATTTATTAGCATGCAAGAGGTTATCGCCTAGCGATTCTCGTGATAGTGTCCGTATTGTTATGTGTCTAGGCTAAGCACAGAGGGTTCATCGGAGCCACCCACCTTAGCGATGTTCGCATCGGCCGAGCGATACTCCGAGCGCGCCTTTGAAAGTCTAAGTCTGGATTCATCTTGAGGGCCATGTAGCCTTACATCGATTCTTCATCTGGTCGATGCCAACTCTTCGGGTCGACGGCTCGTTTGAGTCGTTGCACTTTGCCGTTGAATCGGCGTTCTGCTAGGGCGGAGCGGGTCACTACACCTGAGCAGGCCGACCGTTCGACTTTAAAAAAAAAATCTCGGGCCGGTCCGGGCCGGGCCTGGACTCGATTTAGTGAAGCCAGTTCGGACCGATAGAGCAGCGGATTCGATCGGGTCGGACTCAATGGCGGGCCGGGCCGGGCTTTAGGAAGCGGGCACCCGGACCGGATTACACCTTGATTCGGCTAAGCAGTTGAAATATTTGGCAAGTTATTAATGGTGGTGTCATAAAAGTCGTATAGTAGTTAAATATGTTGGCCCAGATGTAGTCAAAGTCACTATCCAAATGTTGTAGTCAATGTTCACGCGCTAATGTGTTGAATTTTAGAGAACAAATCTGTTGTTTTCAAACTTTGTTATAAATACATATTTATTCATTTTAAAATATACAATTTATGATTATTTTAAAGAATAATATCCATAATCCATTGTATAAAGAAGAGAAAATTTAGTACACGGATTTTAGTAACAATAATTTCTGAATTTTAATACTGTTTATTTCGGCTATGATAGCTACCACATCAACTCCGATGAAATACTACTTATTTATTTTAGAGAACAAATCTGTTGTTTTCAAACTTTGTATATTACATACAATTTATTTATTTTAAAATATACAATTTATTGATTATTTTAAAGAATTATATTCATAATCTATTGTATAAAAGAAAAGACAAATTTGGTACACGAATTTTAGAAACAATAATTCTTGAATTTTAATACTGTTATTTCGGCTATGATAGCTACCATCAACTCCGATGAAATTGGAACCATAGCAGTCGATATCAGATAGTCTATCTGTCCACAGCTAAACAACTGGTCTAGTCTTCGCCCATAATATAGGCTGAGCTGTCTAATTATCTTTATAACAAAATAAACTAATATTTTCTGTCAATATATCAAGAAGAAAAAATAACTGATAAAATTAAATGGTACAATAAAATATAATTTAAAAACCGAATTACAGAAGCACTGTAAATGCACGTGTTTTACATGTATAATAACGTATATTAAAGTTAAATATCTTTTCTAATCCATCTTACACTATTAATGAGACTTTAAAACGGTTCAAAATTGAGCCTTCTAAGCCGTCATTATATCACAGTCCATTTATTTTAAAATAATAATTATGTAAAAAATTGTTGAAAAAAGTTTAAATTTGTCAACATAGAAAATCGAACTCACCAAACAATAAAACTACCTCACACCTTAACTACATGAGTTAGAAAAATATTTTACTATAATTGGATATATTCTTTTTATCTTATTATACGTGTAAATTACGTGTATTTACTAGTGTTGTTAAGTGCAAGTTATTTTTTTTGTTTGGTTGAGTTCCATTCTTCATGTTAACAATTTAAACATCTTTAATAATTTTTTATATAATTTTTTTAAAATAAAATAGACCGTAATATAGTGACGATTTAGACGGCTCACTTTTGATTATACGTGTGGGTGAAATCTTCCGCTACCCATTTTAATTGTGAAAGTCATGGACGCACATTGTCCCGAGCTTCAAATCCTGCTAGATATACACATGACAATCAGGGGATATATTAGCAATGTTTTCTTTGTCTTTTTGCATGCAACTCCATATATTTGATTGATTTTTTTTTTGCTTATTTTCTTTTATAATATCTTATGATATTTAAAATTTATGTTTATGTTTCATATTTTTTCAGAAAAGTCATGAGTGATTTGTGATGTCCGTTAATTTTTGTTTAGTTCTCCATAGTATTATAAATTTGCGTTTAGTTTTAGTGCCTCTTAAAATATTCAAATTTACGTTTAGGTCTCCGTTTTGAATGGTCATCCCAAGTCAACTATCAGGACGATACCTAAACCATCTTTTGAAAAACTAGGAATTGCTGAGAAACCCAAATTCGAGGTTGGTTTTTATGAAAATCCCACCCGCATAATGGATTTTATGATTTACAAAATTAATACCATAACTACCCCTCCGCACAAACTCAGATTTGGATTGCGATTTTCTTCTTCTTCACGAGAGATCTGAATTTCATTGCTCTCATCTTCAGCAGAGATCGCAAAGATCGTTCGTAGTTCACCGTACTTTTTTTCAGTCGAACTCCGATCATCGCTCATCTTCTTTTCTTCTTCTTCTTCTTTTTCCGACAATTAGGTCAATTATGGAGAGAAGACCTTCTTCTTCTATTCCATAAGAGTTAGCATCGTTTTGAAAGAAGAACGAAAACTATTGTCAAATTTCTTTTCACAAAACAAAAAAATAAAAAATTAGGTTTCTGTCAACTGTTCTCCGTCGATATAACACGATAGTCATTCTCCTATATTTTAACAAGGAGAATACCATTCTCCGTGTTACTAACACGGAGAATGGCATTCTCCGTGTTTCTAACACGGAGAATGGTCATTCTCCTGTGTTTTAACATTTGAATGACCATTCTCCGTGTCATTTAACACGGAGAATGGCCATTCTCCGTGTAATTTAGCACGGAGAATGGCCATTCTCCGTGTAATTTAGCACGGAGAATGGCCATTCTTCGTGTAATTTAGAACGGAGAATGGCCATTCTCCGTGTAATTTAGAATGGAGAATGGTCATTCTCCTACGTTCGTGTAAATTAACACGGAGAATGTCATTTTCCGTATAAATTAACACGGATAATGCAATTGTCCGTTTTATTTAACACGGAGAATAACATTCTCCGTTTTATTTAACACGGAGAATGACCATTTTCCTGCGTTTTAACACTGGAATGACTATTCTCCGTGCTAAATTACACGGAGGATGGCCATTCTCCTTTTTTATTTAACACGGAGAATGTCATTCTCCGTTTTATTTAACACGGAGAATGGTCATTCTCCTGCGTTTTAATACTGGAATGACCATTCTCCGTGCTAAATTACACGAATAATGGCATTCTTCGTGTAAATTAAGACGGAGAATGGCCATTCTCCGTGTAATTTAGCACGGAGAATGACCATTCTCCGTGTAAATTAAGACGGAGAATGGCATTTTCTGTGCTAAATTACACGAAGAATGTCATTCTCCATGTTACTAACACAGAGAATGGCCATTCTCCGTGTAAAATAAAACGGAGAATGCCATTCTCCGTGTTACTAACACGGATAATGACCACCCTCATGCGAAATTAACATTCTTCGTGTTCTAACACGGAGAATGATCATTCTCCTGCATTTTATGGTCAATTGAAACTTTGAAGGGCCATAACTTTTGACTGGGAGGTCGAAACGAGGTCCGGTTTGTCTCAAAATGAGCGTATCTTCGAGGAGCCTGAGAATAACAGCTTTTTCGTTAGACGGCCCTCCGAAATTTTAGAATCGCAAAAAAAATGATGTTTGGACCTCCGTTTTAGCACTTTTGCCGTTTGTCTCGGTCTTTCCGAAATTTTTCGACGAGTTTTTAAAGATTTTTGAGGAGAAAACCTAGATTCGAAAGTGAGCAGCGTATGGAAGAATGAAGTATCGAAACATTTTTTTAAGAGTAGTTTCGTGGATATTTTCAATAAATTAGTAGGAAGGACAAAACGGTCATTCGGAACCCTCTTTATATATTTTTTCCTAATTCTGGGCACGCGATGAAATGTTATTGCGCGGTGGATTTTTCATAAAAAAATTCTGTTTTTTGGACATTTCATAAAATTTTCCATTGAAAAATATGAAAACATAAATACAAATTTTTAATATCATACGATATCGTAAAACTAAATAACTAGTATTTTTTTTTTACAATGAATGATAATGACACTTAATATTGATTGTAAATCTTTCTTTCTTTTTAAACTCTACGTATAATTATGAATTATGTCATATTTCCTATACTAGTAATTTTCCACATGACTTCGTAAAATTGTGTGTGAAATAAATATATGTTAATTAAAACTTGAAAATTTTTATGGGAAGCATCCAAGTTTGTAAATTTGAGCCGAAAGAACAAAGATTTATGAAATTACAAAACAAGAACTAAAACGTCCTATGGTAGAAAGTTTTTTTTTTATATTGGCCATTTACTATCATTAAAAGCATTCACAACTAACTAACTAAAACTAAAATAAATATCATGGAAGGCGTTTTTAACAAACAAACAAAAAAACTTCCGACAAATGGACGTTGTCCTCATATATTTTTTTTTTTATTTTGTTGAAAAAAAATGTTCGTAGGTAGGACCTATCTTGTGGAAAAAATGTTTTACCTGTGGACATTTTTATTACAATTTTCTACATAACTTTTAACTTTTTCATATATATATATATATATATATATATATATATATATATATATATATAAATAAAAAAAATGCTGATGTAGTGGTAAGATCTAAGAGAAGATTGATGGTGAAAAAAACTACTGCAAGAGGGCTTGAATCATGAACAACCTCCTTTTATATTTTATTACTATACGTGTAAATCACAAAATTCTAATATTCTGATGTTATATACACGCAACTGCAACTAGCATGTAGCCACAATTGCATCCGCACTGCACCACCGTACTAACTCCGTCTAGTACTGCACATGCACCCGTATCGTATATGCGCACCATCCTGATCGCACCGTACTGTTTCCTCTACTTATGATCCGCACATACTCTTCACCAGCCACCACCCACTTAATTTTTTCTAAAAAAATTAAATAACGTCCTTATTGTTCGAAGTTATATATATATATATATAATTGGTTTTTGGTTAGAAAAATATTCAACAAATGGACGTTTTGGTTTTCTAGTGGTTTCCTTTTTGACAATTTATCGAAACTTTGTACTTGTGTGCATAATTTTTATTATTAAGCGTCTGCTTGACAATTATAGGTGTAGCAGTTGTGGAATATTTTTAGAGTAGCGGAAATGAACGGTAATGAGCAGTCCGATTTTTGGTGGTTTTATGTAGCGGTTTTTAAACCACTCCAATTCATGCTCGGTGATTTACTAACCAGCGATTTCTAAAATTTTCTAACAATAATAAAATTACCTTTATGTTCATATATAATAAAAGTTATTTATGATAAAATATGGATTTATGGACGTGAAGGTAACCCCTGGTATTGTGGGAAAGATGATGCATGCATATGCATGTATAGTGAGAAAATAATGATGCATGTGCCTGAGTGCATTTGTATGCATGTATTGTGGGTCTGTTGGACATGTAAGAAAGATTTGTGTGTAATAACCATGAACATTGAGAAGAAAGTTGGACAGTTAATAAATAACCAGGAGCACAGCAGCAGGAAGGAGCCGCGGAAAGGAGGGTAGTGAGAAACACAAAAAGAAAAAAATAGGGTTTACTTATTATTAGTTATATTTATTATTTTGGTGATGATATAAACGAAATAAAATAATAAAGTCACTCAAACCCACCGATTTGGGGTGTTTATAAAGCCACCCAAAATATATTATACCGGCTTTGGAAGGTTTTTGAGCTGACCATATCCAGTGGCTAAAAAAATTACCAAGCATGGGTTTCATATACGGTTGGCTTAAAAACACTCCAAAGTCGAAAAAATATTATTACTAAGCAGACCCTAAAATTTTAGGTGTGTATCGTGGTGTTTTCGGGCCGGTCCGGTCCGGCCCACGGTCCAAAGGCTGCGGGCCTGACCGGGTTCGGGCCGGTCCAGGACCGGCCCACTGTGTTTTGCGGTCCGGGCTAAGCCCGGTCCGGTTTTGCTACGATGGGCCCAGCCCGGCCCAGTGGACCGGACAGAAATAGGGTCGGGCCGGTCCGGGCTTGGGCGGTTCGGGCCGGGTTAACCGGACCGGCCCGGTTTTTGAATTTTTTTTTTTTTTTTATTTTTTTTACAGTTTTTTTTTAATTTGGTTTTTTAATCTTTTTCTTTTGTATTTTTATTTTAAAAATTTGTAACTTAAATGTTTATAAAATGTTTATACAAAATATTTATAAAATGTTTATAATTTTATGTTTATACAAATGTTTATAAAATGTTTATAAAATGTTTATACAAATGTTTATAAAATATTTATAAAATGTTTTATTTTTAATACAAATGTTTTAAAATGTTTATACAAAATATGTTATAAATGTTTATAATTTAGTAATACAAAAATGTTTATAATTTAGTAATAGTTTGTAATACAAATGTTTATACAAATATATACAAATGTTTATACAAAAATGTTTATACAAATATTACAAATATTTATAAAAATTTATAAAAATTTAAAAAAAACATTTCTCCCTCTTCCTTTATCCGGGCTTGGGACCGGCAAATGCTTGTTTGGCATAGGCGGAGTTAAATTTTTTTTTTTTTAAAGTAAAAATAGTTTTTGAAAGTATAAGTTAAAAAATTTGAATAGTATAAGTTAAAATTAAAAATTTGAATAGTATAAGTAAAAAAAAATAGTTTTTGAAAGTATAAGTTAAATTTAAAGTATAAGTTAAGTTTAAATGTACATACCTAATACCTTGCACCGTAGCCTCATTGTTGTTCGCCTTCATGCAATGAAAGCGATTCCAAATCCAGCTCGTGGATGTCATGATCTTCTTCATCTTTCTGGTTTTGTGTTCTTTTATCGGCAGCCATCCAATCTTGTACGCACACGATTGCTTCCAAAATATCGGACTTCAAGCGGCTCCTCCTATCGCTCAACATCCTCGAACTTGCACTAAAATTGGACTCCGATGCTACCGTCGACACCGGAACCATCAGTAGATCACGTGCTATGTTAGAAAGCACAGGAAATCTCTTATCGTGTCTCTTCCACCATTCTAAAACGGCAAAGTGATCTGGAGTCTCATCTTCGTCTTGATAAGAGTTAAGGTAAGCACAACTCTTGAGTAGGTTGGGAAGATTGCTTTTGTTTCTTCCTTTGTAGTATGCGACCGGCTGCTGATAGCTTAGACGCCAAGTCGGAGCTACTACTAGCCCCCCCTGAGTTGGTCGGGTCGACGTTGCTCCTTCTTCGTACAGTATAACTAACATGTCCAAAGCCACTTTAACTTCTGCCTTCATGTCAGTAACGTCTATACCCTATATTCTCCATATCCATCTAATAAAACCTCTACGCCATCCAATTTGATTGTATGATCAAATATGGAAGCCAAACAATATAAAAGAGGTACTTCACCCCAATATTTCCTGAATTTGGCTTCCATATTCTTACCGCAATTTCAAAATTTGGATAATCTCTATATTAGAAAATAATAAGACATGTTACAAAGTTCACGTAAAGCTAAGCAAGATGTGGGATAATAAACACCAGAAAGAGTTAATGTAGCATTGTAAAAACTTGTAAAAATTCACAAACACTTTCAGCTGTTACCCAATCATCATCAGTAACCTGATAGTCAAAGGTGGCATCCGAAGTACAATAATGTAATAGCAGTCTTAAAAGGAATTGCAGATTTCAACATCAAGTAGGTGGAGTTCCACCTAGTTGGTATATCCTTCACAAATCTTCTAAAAGTCATACCAAATGTGCGCAAGTGCATGCAAAACTTTGTTGTCTACTTGGAGACGAGTTTAGGTGGCAAGCATTGTCGCAGAGTGTCCAAAATACCCCTTCCAACGTTTTCATAACGGCTATATGGGAGGGGTATTTTGGTAAAAGAACCCCCCCCCCCCCAACGGTCAAATGAGTGAAAAAAAAAAACCTCCAACGGTCGGCTGGAGCTGGACCGGTCCCAGCTGGCCGGGCCGGGCCTCCTTTTTTATAAAAAAAAAAAAAAAAAGAATGGGCCGGGTCGGGCCGGGCCGGGCCGGGCTCGGGCTGGAGGGGGGGAGGGGCCGACCCGAACCGGATGGGAGGGGGGGGGCCGGGCCGGTTCGGGCCAACAGCGGGCCGGTCCGGGCTATTATGGGGGCGGGCCGGTCCGGTCCACGGGCGGGCCCGCGCTAGACCGGCCCAGATAACACCATGAGGTGTGTATGAAAATTTTCGATTAATAATTATTTAATAGGCTGGTAGGCTTGCAACCTGGTGGTTCGTGAGTCAAATCTAATAATTGAGAAATCAAATTGTTGTGGATAGTGATAAATAAGTATAGCGGTGCCGTGGAGGCAGCATCTTCTCTTTTGGAGTATAGAGAGGAAATTGAGGAAACAACAGGACACAAACCACCAAAGAAACAGACAGAACGGACACAAATACACACAAAAGAACCGAGTACGCGTCTGGGTTAGGTGACGGTGGGCGCCAGTCGTAGCCCATATGTCAAACGGGAGACCATGTACTTCCTCTGTAGCCAACGTTTGAAATTGAACAGTAGTATATATATTATATATATTTGACATATTTCGGTTTAGGTACTGGACTTTGCATACGTTATATTATGGGATAATTTAGCAAATGCCCCCATTCTAAATGTTGAAATTAGCATATACCCCCACTATTTTATTTATCTAACAAATACCCCCATTTTTGATATAAATTAATAAAAATTTAAGATATACCCCCCTCTTTTACATAGGAGTGGGGGTATTTGCTAAATAAATAAATAGTGGGGGTATATGCTAGTTTTAACATTTGGAATGGGGGTATTTGCTAAATTATCCCTTATATTATATATTTTTTTAGTCCACCACTCCTAAATATTAATATTTTAAATGGAATGAATAATATATTTTTGTGTTTCGATTTACTAATTTTTTGTCATCTAAGCCAGGACGTTATGCTTCTCCTCCATAATTATATACTCTAGTTTCGCAGTAGTATATATTCATTTACGAAAAATTACGGATACAACATTAAATTATAGAGAAATTGCTAGAAGAACATTGGTGTTTGTGATTTACATTAAAAAAAAAAAAAACCAAAACGTCATTTGTTTTTCATAAAAGGCTCTTTTAAAGGACGTTTCATACCATCCATCATGTAAACCGCACTCTAAGTATCTGGCTCTTCTCTTAATTAACAGTTTCTCTCTATTTTTAATAAACATTGTGTTAGAAACTCCTTTTAAAAGAATATATTTATAACATACATACATATTATTTTGTCCGTTTCATTTATTCACCCATCCAACCAATTACATATACTACCGCGAGGGAAGAAATTTTTTTAAAATGCAAACAAACGCCATTTAAAAAAACGTTTCTGGCGCATCAGGCGCATTGAACAGGTCCAAAGTTGATATTAGTATCCTTGTTAGCAATTCGGCAAACGGAAAAAATTCGGGACGACAAAAGTACGAGTATAAATCGGCTCAATGTAAATAATATGCGTTCAAAAATTCGGTCAAATATTCGAAAAATAAAAATATTGAGATTAGAAACTTCAAATTCTTAAATATGTTGTCAAAATTGGTTAATTAAACAGGTTCTCAGCACGTTTTTTGTGCCAAATTTTTCAGTAATTTATACAAAACACGTTTAAAATTTCGCATGCTTAAAATTTATGTTCTGATTTTGATCTGTCAAAAGTACACAAGTATTGTATGTTTATGAAAGATACGAATTTTTTTGCATATAATACGAGTTTTATTCGGGTGATTGCTAACAAGAATTAGTATAAAAACGTCCTTTAAAATAGGGTTTTAAGCACAAAATTTAAAAATGCTATTTTTAATGACGTTTTGTGTCTCTCTGTACAATTTTTCAAACATCTGTACTCTCAATTATTGTATATGCAATTTTCTGATTCATTTATCCATAATAGTACACTAAACTCTCTGCCTCTTCGTTTCTAACAAATCTTCCTTTGTCACGTAGTGCCCCCTTTTTCCTTATTACTTACTAATCCGGACATAAAACATTTTTGCCATCATCACCATGTTGACTCCTCCTCCTCTTCTTGTACACAAAAGCAAGAGAGAGAGCTGAAGTGAAGCACAAAAGCATAGCAACGCAGGAAGAAGAATGATGATGGTCAGTAGTGATCAGAAGAGAGGGAGCAACACCACGAGGACTTCCTGGTCTATAGTGAAGGGTTTTGCGCTAGCAAGAAGCACAGGGGTGGTGGTGGCCACAGAGAAGGCTCCATCTCACCCAAGGTGGGTTTATTTTGTTGTTTATTTTGTACCTTTTTTTTTTTTTTTTTTTTTGAGGTGGTGATGGAGCTGTGCGTGTGTGCAGGAGAAGAAGGACAAGTTGGGGGAGAGTGGCAGCCTTGCAGCAGCTGGTCTCCCCCTTTGGGAAGGTTAGTAGTGTTTTTTATGCAAAGTAATTTATTTATTATTCTTTGTTTATGAGCATAATATGCAGAACTTAATGGATGTTGTTGAAAATGTACAGACAGACACAGCATCTGTTCTTCAGGAGGCAAGTGGCTACATCAAGTTCCTCCATGCTCAACTCCAGGTGAATCTCTCAAATTTCTCATTTAATGATGTAATTGAACGATCCATAAAGACATCCATAAAGACAATCCAATGATTATTATTCCGGAAAACATGTAGGAATGCTTAAGTACGGAAATTCCGATTCCACATATCTTCTACTATATAATGAGGCTTCAAAACGGCTCAAAATTGAGCCGTCTAAGCCGTAATTATATCATGGTCCATTTTATTTAAAAAAATTAAATTATGTAAAAAATTGTTGGAAAAAATGTAAATTTGTTATATATATTCAACATGGGAAATCGAACTTAACCAAACAAGAAGAATACCTCCCACCTTAAGAGATATTTGACTGTAATTGGATAGTATTCTTATTATACGTGCAAAGCACGTGCATTTACTAGTATATATAGCTAATGACATCTAGCTCAAGTTGTTAGTGTGGAGGCATAACTCATATGGCCCAGGTGGGTGATAGTTCGATTCCCAGTGGGAGCGGTCATGAAATAATTACCTTCTTCCATATGCCTCCACTAGCCACTTGAGCTAGAGGTGATATGTATATATAATATACAATTTATTTTTCTCTGTATGATTACTTAAAGAATTGTGACTTGATTTCAGGTGCTGAGTGCTCCATATCTTAGGATGGGACCAGATAGCAACCTGGTAAAGATCTCCTGTTGATTATTTTTTCAGTACAAGTATTACCAATTTAGCAACACTGATGATAGAGACAAGTGGGCTGTATACTAGAATCATATTGCGATCGATATGACACGCATTTTCGGCGTATCCTGGTGTATTTGGAGTGGGGTGTTAGGTTTTTGCTAAGTATCTACCTTAGCTAGGAATTTGGCACAAGCACAAATGGCTGACACTGGCTTACAGGCGTTCATTATGCAACTTTCTTGTTCCATATCCTGTCGGACCTATCCCATTCTGATGGGAGAAGGCGGATGATCACGAATCTACAAAAGCAAGATCTTTAAATAAAGTCAGTATTACTTTGGTAGTTATTTTGAGATAGTACTTGTATAGTTATATTAGTCGGATAGAATCATAAGTCATAGTTGTATCAATGGTACAAGTGACTAACTATAATTCATGAAGGTACGGAGTTATGAATTTTACAGGAACTTCTTTGTTCATGGGTGACATAAGTGATTCTATGTCTTGAAGGAGGATTCTTGCTAATAGGGATGGGTGGTTGTCTACAAAATCCTGTATTAACTTTTAGGAAGGGATATCCAAAGATTATGATGTATGAAAAACTAGATCAAATGTTTTATTATAGTGCGTCCAGCTGTCCAGGTATGAGTAAAGTATACACCATATATCTGATGTGGGATCATTCACCAGTAGGATTTCTCATTGTCATGTACGGGAGGTGTTTCTCCAATCGAGTTTTGGGATGATGAAGTCGATTGCGATATCCATTTCTCCGTAAGGGTTTTCTCTTGTGAATAATAGGATTCGCATTACAAATCAAAGCCAACTTTGATTACAAATTATAAATAGTTATACTTATACCATGAGGTCATCGGCGTTGTGCAGACTGTCCAATTTCTTCAACCTTTAGTGATAAAAGTCTTGGAGATATTTGTCATGTACTACAATTTTCTTATGGGCTCATGACATACACCTAAGGACTATAAACATGATGAATGAGACATCTCATACCATTTCATATGTTGGTGTTTTGCATGACTCTGATATAAAACCAAGTTATAGATCGAGTACAAGTTCGAAAGATACTATTTTAACTCATTTATCATTGTAAATAATTCTTTCGTCGTGGCAGACTTAAATAATAAGATCTCCGTGAATCAGCTAAATATATGTATACTATATACCTAGAGAGGCGTAGACTTCTGAGGCCTACGAAAGTGAATTTGAAGCCTTCTTGCCCCAAAAAACTAAACTATAGGTTCTGGCTCTATCTCATACATCAACCCGTTACCATTTTCACTCTAAACATTGTGGGACTTCTTAGTAACTCATAAATGTATTGATTCTCTACTACGAATGCATGCACCACAATCATTGGCAAACTGAATCTTTGGTCAGACACTAACTGAACCAAGGTAACACACTTTCTCGTTGGACTTGATTCGTTTCAGACCATAATCAGATGCTGATACCATGGTCGAGGAGGTAAATGTCTAGTGGGATGCATTCTTGTGAGGCCCTGATAAATGAGTTGGAAGCCCGTTGATCCAAAAGCTTAAACTAGTACATTAGATGTATTGGATGTACAAGGGCATATATTATATGGTCAGTTTGTTGATCAGGCACCCTAAAGAATGATATATTTTTCACGCTTAACTAACATCTTCAAATTTCTGCCTCGTGCGTGTTTGATCACCATCTATGTTGCAGGAGACACGAATACGACCCAGCAAGGTATGGACACAGAAACACTAGTATGTATTGGCATGCTTTAGTGTATCCTGGAGTGTGTTTATGCCATGTCTGTTACTTGTCCACTGTGGATTCTTTGCTATTTTGCACAGACACTCATACGATACGACAATATATGAATACGAGAGATCGATGGACACAATAATGATTTTGGCGTGTCCTAGTATACTTTGGACTTTGGAGTGTGTGTCGTAGCCCATGTACTTCACACAATGCAACACGGACACAACACTGATTTTCAGATCCTGTCCTTACTATATTCTTTGCTGAGTACCGGAAGATTGCACAGTCTTTATAGTAAACTTATACTGCCTATGACTAAATTAAGTACAACTAATTTTAAATTTTTTTGCTGAACTGAACTTTAGCTTCACAGTCCCGGCTTCAGTTATTTCATCTAACTTCCAATTATTTCTGAAATCCTTGATCATCATTGGAACTGTTGAGAATCAATAAGGGACTTTTAGTCCCACATCGGAATTTGTAGTATGTAGAGGAGCTAGACTCCCTATAAGTAGTGAAGTAGTCCATCAATAAAATTCATCCCAACTATTATTTTCTACATGGTATCAGAGCCATAACTCTCTCTCTCTCCACACACAAAAAAAAAAAAAAAAAAAAAAAAAAATTTTAGCCCCTCCCGGAGCAGCCCCCCCCCCCCCCCCCCCCCCGACCCCACTTTCCCCCCC